>CAJHNH020001196.1:191409-208909 GCA_905116865.2 Candidula unifasciata
GAAAATGCAAAATCTAGATGCAAAATGCTAAATTTGTACAAATAAGCCAAATCTTGATACAAATATGCTAAATCTGGATACAAATAAGCCAAATCTGGTTACAAATATGCCAAATCTATCTACAAATAAGCCACATCTGATACAAATATGCAAGATATGGATACAAATAAGCTTGATAAAATGCCAAATCTAGATAAAAACATGCCAAATTCGGATACAGTTAAGCTAGATTTAGATACAATTAGCGAACACACAAGCTGAATCGTCAGTCATCTGTTAACTTTCCATTCCAAAAAAGGGAAATTTTTTTAAACTGCTTGCACCTTCAAAGTAACGAGGAAGAGAACTTATCATCATCTACTAATATGCCAAATCTGGATACAATTAACCAAATCTGGATACAAATAATCCGGATCTGGATACAAACATGACAAATCTGGATGAAAATCAGCCAGATGCAAATATGCCAAATCTAGATACAAAATGCCAAAATTTAGATACAAATATGCCAGATCTGGATAATTAATTCTAAATTTAGAGATAGATTTTAAAATGCCAAATCTGGATACAAATAAGCCAAATCTAGATACAGATATGCCAGATCTGAATACAAATATGCTAAATCTATATATAAAATGCCAAATTGTACAAATAAGCCAAATCTGGATATAAATATGCCAAATCTAGATAAAAATGCCAAATCTGATCGAAAATGCAAAATCTAGATGCAGAATGCTAAATTTGTACAAATAAGCCAAATCTACATACAAATATGCCAAATCTACATACAAATAAGCAAAAATCTGGATACAAATAAGCCAGATCTGGGTAACGAAATGTAGATACAGACATAAATTAAAAATGCCAATTCTAAAAAATGCCAAATTTGTACAAATCTGGGTACAAATATGGTTACAAATATGATAAATCTTGATACAAATATGCCAGATCTGGATACCAGTATGCCAAATATATCTACTAATATGCCAAATCTGGATGCAATTAAATAATTTTAACACAAATAATCCAGGTCAGGATACAAACATGACAGATCTGGATACAAATAAGCCAGATGCTAATATGCTAAATCTAGATACAAAAATGCCAAATCTGGATACAAATATTCTAGATCTGGATTGCTAAATCTAGATACAGAGACAATTTTTGAAAATTGCCAAATCTGTTTACAAATGAGCCAAATCTAGATAGAAATATGCCAGATCTGAATACAAATACACCAAATCTAGATATAAAATACAAAATTTAAACAATAAGGGAAATCTAGATACAAATATGCTAAATCTAGATACAAAAAAGCTAAATCTAGATACAAATTTGCCAGATCTGGATACAAATATGCCAAATATATCTACAAATAAGCCAAATCTGATAAAACATATGCCAGATCTGGATACAAATAAGCCAGATCCAATGCCAAATCTAGATACAAACATGCCAAATTCGGATACAGTCAAGCTAGATCTGGATACAATTAGCCAACGCACTCAAGCTGAATCTTCAGTCATCTGTTAACACTCCATTCAAAACGAGGGAAAATTTTCAAGCTGCTTGCACCTCTGTAGTGACGAGGAAGAGAATTTATCATCATCTAGTATATATGAATCGTTATCAGTTTGTCTCTCCGGCTGTGTTATGTATTTTGAAAAATATTTGAAACCATTTTACAAATACCAAATCTAGGTACTAATATGCCAAATTGGATACCATTAACCAAATCTGGATACAAATAATCCGGATCTGGATACAAACATGACATACCTGGATAAAAATAAGCCAGATGCAAATATGCCAAATCTAGATACACATATGCCAAAATTTAGATACACATATGCAAGATCTGGATAATTAATTTTAAATTTAGAGATAGATTTTTAAAATGCCAAATCTGGATACAAATAAGCCAAATCTGATACAGATATGCCAGATCTGAATACAAATACGCCAAATCTAGATATAAAATGCCAAATTGTACAAATAAGCCAAATCTGGATACAAATATGCCTAATCTAGATAAAAATGCCAAATCTGATCGAAAATGCAAAATCTAGATGCAAAATGCTAAATTTGTACAAATAAGCCAAATCTTGATACAAATATGCTAAATCTGGATACAAATAAGCCAAATCTGGTTACAAATATGCCAAATCTATCTACAAATAAGCCACATCTGATACAAATATGCAAGATATGGATACAAATAAGCTTGATAAAATGCCAAATCTAGATAAAAACATGCCAAATTCGGATACAGTTAAGCTAGATTTGGATACAATTAGCGAACACACAAGCTGAATCGTCAGTCATCTGTTAACTTTCCATTCCAAAAAAGGGAAATTTTTTTAAACTGCTTGCACCTTTAAAGTAACGAGGAAGAAAACTTATCATCATCTACTAATATGCCAAATCTGGATACAATTAACCAAATCTGGATACAAATAATCCGGATCTGGATACAAACATGACAAATCTGGATGAAAATCAGCCAGATGCAAATATGCCAAATCTAGATACAAAAATGCCAAAATTTAGATACACATATGCAAGATCTGGATAATTAATTTTAAATTTAGAGATAGATTTTTAAAATGCCAAAACTGGATACAATTAAGCCAAATCTAGATACAGATATGCCAGATCTGAATACAAATATGCTAAATCTATATATAAAATGCCAAATTGTACAAATAAGCCAAATCTGGATATAAATATGCCAAATCTAGATAAAAATGCCAAATCTGATCGAAAATGCAAAGCCTAGATAAAAAATGCTAAATTTGTACAAATAAGCCAAATCTGGATACAAATATGCTAAATCTGATACAAATAAGCCAAATCTACATACAAATATGCCAAATCTACATACAAATAAGCAAAAATCTGGATACAAATAAGCCAGATCTGGGTAACGAAATGTAGATACAGACATAAATTAAAAATGCCAATTCTAAAAAATGCCAAATTTGTACAAATCTGGATACAAATATGCCAAATATGGTTACAAATATGATAAATCTTGATACAAATATGCCAGATCTGGATACCAGTATGCCAAATATATCTACTAATATGCCAAATCTGGATGCAATTAAATAATTTTAACACAAATAATCCAGGTCTGGATACAAACATGACAGATCTGGATACAAATAAGCCAGATGCTAATATGCTAAATCTAGATACAAAAATGCCAAATCTGAATACAAATATTCTAGATCTGGATAGCTAAATCTAGATACAGAGACAATTTTTGAAAATTGCCAAATCTGTTTACAAATGAGCCAAATCTAGATAGAAATATGCCAGATCTGAATACAAATACGCCAAATCTAGATATAAAATACAAAATTTTAACAATAAGGGAAATCTGGATACAAATATGCTAAATCTAAATACAAAAAAGCTAAATCTGGATACAAATTTGCCAGATCTGGATACAAATATGCCAAATCTATCTACAAATAAGCCAAATCTGATAAAACATATGCCAGATCTGGATACAAATAAGCCAGATCCAATGCCAAATCTAGATACAAACATGCCAAATTCGGATACAGTCAAGCTAGATCTGGATACAATTAGCCAACGCACTCAAGCTGAATCTTCAGTCATCTGTTAACACTCCATTCAAAACGAGGGAAAATTTTCAAGCTGCTTGCACCTCTGTAGTGACGAGGAAGAGAATTTATCATCATCTAGTATATATGAATCGTTATCAGTTTGTCTCTCCGGCTGTGTTATGTATTTTGAAAAATATTTGAAACCATTTTACAAATACCTAATCTAGATACTAATATGCCAAATCTGGATACCATTAACCAAATCTGGATACAAATAATCCATATCTGGATACAAATATGCCAATTCTAGATCCAAACTGCCAAATCTAGATACAAAATGCCAAATCTGTACAAATAGGCAAAATCTAAATACAAATATGCTAAATCTAGATACAACATGCCAAATCTAGATGCAAAATGCAGATGTGAATACAAACATGACAGATCAGGATATAAACAAGCCAGATGCAAATATGCCAAATCTAAATACAAATAAGCAAAATCTGGATACAAATAAGCCAGATCTGGGTAACGAAATGTAGATACAGACATAGATTAAAAATGCCAAATCTGAATACAAATACGCCCAATCTAGATATAAAATGCGAAATTTGTACAAATAAGCAAAATTTTGATACAAATATGCCAAATCTATCTCCAAATAAGCCAAATCTGATAAAACATATGCCAGATCTGGATACAAATAAGCCAGATCCAATGCCAAATCTAGATACAAATATGCCAAATTCGGATACAATTAAGCTAGATCTGGATACAATTAGCCAACGCACTCAAGCTGAATCTTCAGTCATCTGTAAACACTCCATTCAAAATGAGGGAACATTTTCAAGCTGCTTGCACCTCTGAAGGGACGAGGAAGAGAATTTATCATCTAGTATATATGAATCGTTATCAGTTTGTCCCTCCGGCTGTGTTATGTATTTTAAAAAATATTTGAAACCATTTTACAAATACCAAATCTAGATACTAATATGCCAAATTTGGATATCATTAACCAAATCTGGATACAAATAATCCGGATCTGGATACAAACATGACATACCTGGATAAAAATAAGCCAGATGCAAATATGCCAAATCTAGATACACATATGCCAAAATTTAGATACACATATGCCAGATCTGGATAATTAATTTTAAATTTAGAGATAGATTTTTAAAATGCCAAATCTGGATACAAATAAGCCAAATCTGATACAGATATGCCAGATCTGAATACAGATACGCCAAATCTAGATATAAAATGCCAAATTGTACAAATAAGCCAAATCTGGATACAAATATGCCAAATCTAGATAAAACTGCCAAATCTGATCGAAAATGCAAAATCTAGATGCAAAATGCTAAATTTGTACAAATAAGCCAAATCTTGACACAAATATGCTAAATCTGGATACAAATAAGCCAAATCTGGATACACATATGCCAGATCTGGACACATATATGCCAAATCTAAATCTAAACTGCAAAATCTAGATACAAAATGCCAAATCTGTACAAATAGGAAAAATCTAAATACAAATATGATTAATCTAGATACAAAATGACAAATCTAAATCCAAAATGAAGATGTAGATACAAACATGCCAGATGCAAATATGCCAAATCTAGATACAAATAAGCAAAATCTCTATACAAATAAGCCAGATCTGGGTAACGAAATGTAGATACAGACATGGATTAAAAATGCCAAATCTGAATACAAATACGCCCAATCTAGACATAAAATGCCAAATTTGTACAAATAAGCAAAATCTCTATAGAAATAAGCCAGATCTGGGTAACGAAACGTAGATACAGACATGGATTAAAAATGCCAAATCTGAATACAAATACGCCCAATCTAGACATAAAATGCCAAATTTGTACAAATAAGCAAAATCTGGATACAAATATGCCAGATCTGGGTAACGAAACGTAGATACAGACATGGATTAAAAATGCTAAATCTGAATACAAATACGCCCAATCTAGACATAAAATGCCAAATTTGTACAAATAAGCAAAATCTGGATACAAATATGCCAAATCTATCAACAAATAAGCCAAATCTGAAACAAATATGCAAGATATTGATACAAATATGCCAGATCCAATGCCAAATCTAGATACACACATGCCAAATTCGGATACAGTTCAGCTAGATCTGGATACAATTAGCCAACGCACACAAGCTGAATCTTCAGTCATCTGTTAACTTTCCATTAAAAAAAAAGGGAAATATTTTAAGCTGCTTGCACCTCTGAAGTGACGTAAGATAACTTATCATCATCTAGTATATGAATCCTTATCAGTTTGTCTCTCCTGCTGTGTTATGTACTTAAAAAAATATTTGAAACCATTTTACAAATGCCAAATCTAGATACTAATATGCCAAATCCTGATACAATTAACCAAATCTGGATACAAATAATCCGGATCTGGATACAGACATGACAGATCTGGATACAAAAAAGCCAGATGAAAATATATCAAATCTAGCTACAAATATGCCAAATCTGAATACAAATATGCCAAATATGGTTACAAATATGATAAATCTGGATACAAATATGCCAGATCTGGATACAAGTATGCCAAATATATCTACTAATATGCCAAATCTGGATGCAATTAAATAATTTTAACACAAATAATCCAGATCTGGATACAAACATGACAGATCTGGATACAAAAAAAGCCAGATGCTAATATGCTAAATCTAGATGCAAAAATGCCAAATCTGAAAAAAAATATTCTAGATCTGGATAAGTAAATCTAGATACAGAGACAATTTTTTTAAATTGCCAAATCTGGATACAATAGAGAAAAATCTAGATACAAATGTGCCAGATCTGAATACAAATACGCCAAATCTAGATATAGAATACCAAATTTGTACAATAAGGGAAATCTGGATACAAATATGCCAAATCTAGATACATATAAGCCTAATCTTGATACAAATATGCTAAATCTAGATACAAATAAGCCTAATCTGGATACAAATATGCTATATCTGGTTACAAATATGCTAAATCTATCTATACAAATAAGCCAAATCTGATACAAATATGCAACATCTGGATACAAATAAGCCAGATCCAATGCCAGATCTAGATACAAGCATGCCGAATTTGGATACATTTAAGCTAGATCTGGATAGAATTAGCCAACGCACTCAAGCTGAATCTTCAGTCATCTGTTAACAATCCATTCAAAACGAGGGAACATTTTCAAGCTGCTTGCACCTCTCAAGTGACGAGGAAGAGAACTTACCATCATCTAGTATATATGAATCGTTATCAGTTTGTCCCTCCGGCAGTGTTATGTACTCAAAAAAAATATTCAAAACCATTTTATAAATACCTAATCTAGATACTAATATGCCAAATCTGGATACCATTAACCAAATCTGGATACAAATAATCCAGATCTGGATACAAACATGACAGATCTCGATACAAATAAGCCAGATGCAAATATGCCAAATCTAGATACAAAAAAGCAAAATCTGGATACAAATATGCCAGATCTGAATAACTAAATCTAGATACAGAGATAGATTTTTTTTAATTGCCAAATCTGGATACAAATAAGCCAAATATAGAACAAATATGCCAGATCTGAATACAAATACGCCAAATCTATATATAAAATGTCAATTTGTACAAATAAGCTAAATCTGGATACAAATATGCCAAATCTAGATACAAAATGCCAAATCTAGATCTAAAATGCCAAATCTAGATACAAAAAAGCCGAATCTAGATACAAAATGCCAAATTTGCGCAAAAAAGTTAAATCTGGATACAAATATGCAAAATCTATCTACAAATAAGCCAGATCTGATACAAAATGCCAGATCTGGATACGAATAAGCCAGATGCAATGCCAAATATAGATACAAACATGCCAAATTTGGATATAGTTAAGCTAGATCTGGATACAATTGGCCAACGCACTCAAGCTGAATCTTCAGTCATTTGCTAACTTCCCTTTCAAAAAAGGGAAATTTTTCAATCTGCTTGCACCTCTCAAGTGACGAGGAAGAGAGCTTATCTGCATGTAGTATAATATGAGTCCTTATCAGTTTGTTCCTCCGGCTGTGTTTTTTACTTTAAAAAAATATCTTATCATATCATTGCTTTACCTAGCTTAGCAAAGCTAGCTTAGCCTAGCCTAGCTTAGCGTAGCTTATCCTAGCCAAGGTTAGCCTAGCTTAGCTCAGCATAGTTTAGCTTAGACTAGCCTAGCTTAGTATAACCTAGCTTAACCTAGCCTAGCTTAATCTAGCCTAGCTTAGCCTAGCCTAGCTTAGCCTAGCTTAGCCTAGCCTAGCCTAACTTAGCTTAGCTTAGCTTAGCTTAGCATAGTTTAGCAAAGCTTAGCTCAGCCTATCTTAGCATCTTATTCTATCTTATCATATTATATCTTATCATATCTTTTCATATCTTATCATATCTTGTTATATCTTATCTTAGCCTATTTTAGCCAATCTAAGCCTATCTTAGGTTAGCCTTTCTTAGCTTAGCGTAGCTTAGCTTAGCCTATCTTAGCCTATTTAGCCTAGCTTAGCCTAGATTTGCTTAGCCTAGACTAGCTAAGCTTATCTCAGCCTAGCCTAGACTAGCTTAGCCTTGCCTAGCTTGGCCTAGCCTATCTTAGCATAGCCTATTTTAGCCTCAAAGCCTTTTTTAGCCTATCTTAGCCTAGCTTAGCCTAGCCTAGCCTATCAGCCTATCTTATCCTATATTATCCTATCTTAGCCTATCTTAGCTTATTATATCTTATTATATCTAATCATATCTTTATAGGTATAAAAAGATATAATATAAGCATATCTTATCTTATCTTATCTTATCTTAGCTTAGCTTAGCCTAGTTTAGCATATCTTAGCTGATCGGCTGATCAAGCTGATTTGCTGATCCGGCTAGGTTAAAAATTAACATTATTACTCAAAAAATACTCCTCTTAGCTAACCGACTGAGTAACCACATCATGTTTTACATCTAAATGAAATACAGAACAGAAATACTGATCAGTGAATAACATGTTCGGTGACTAGTGGGACGACGAGTCAGCATGACTGAAATATTTCTAGACTGTGCCTCACTGAGTTACAAGGGAGATATGTAGGCAATGAGGTCTCAGTGATGATTCCTTCAGCTAACCAGGTGAGCAAATATGTCATGTTGTATATCAAGATGCATGGAATAGAATACAGACCCAAAATATATATGTGTGAATAACATATTAGGTGACAATTCAGCGTGACTGAAATACTGCCCACACAGTTACAAAACAGATATATGGACTATGGGGTCTGGTGTAAATAATTATTTAACTAGCTGTAAGGTAATCAAGAAAAGTCCGATTGTATATCAAACTGCAGAACATTCAACTCAGAAACAAAATATATATGCGAATAACACATTCAGTGAGATATAAATATTAACACATTGCAGATTTATCGTTTCTCAGGTATATTACGACCTTCTGCTAATCACGTGGGCAAATGTGTTGTGAAGTGTATCAAATTGTCAGAAACTACAAGGGGAAACAAAATCTGGTTGTATAAATAAGAATAAACTCACAGGGAGCAAGTACAGCGGGGATCTCAGTCATCAGTAGAAATTATCCTCTTTCGACACACGTTTCGGCCCACGATTCCTAAACGTATTCGGAGGTGGGCCCACCTGAGTTCATGAAGCTCAGGGCTGCTTCCCCGCTGCACAGAATTACCGGATGGTGTTATTATTTGGCCAGAGACAAGACGACTTAGTGGTTTCGAAGGAGGTACTGTGAGATAAGAAGCCGCCACGGCAGCGTAATTAGAACAGTCCGTATGCCTGGACGACCGAGCGACAAGCTTATTTTGGTTTACCGGACACATGTTAGACTTTTATTAGCAGTTGGCAGAGGGACACTGGCAGACAATTCGTACACGATGGACTTTCAAAGGGATGAGAAACTCCTTTCCGCTAGACACCCGGACCAGCTCACCGAGGCCCGTCCCCTACGTTGTTGCGCTGCGTCCACAGCCAGCTAGAGGCCCTTTCGGCTGCCTCTCCCAGTTTTTTTTTTTTTTTTTTTTTTGAGTGCTCGTTTCCGTTCATTAAAAATAATATACTCAATGGTTAAGTGCATGTGACATATCATCCTCCTCTTGTGCTGATATATGTCCCACAGGGCTTGCAGACCATTCTTCCATTCAGACCATCCTGAGCAATTGTTTCACTATCAAGAATGGAATCTAGGCCAGCACCTTGGGACTATGTATGTTCCCATTGGTCACGTTAAGCGTTTCTTTTAGACAACCTCATTTCCTCAATTGATTTGTGTCCCATGTAAGTGTGTCACAGATGTGTTTCTGATTCATTTGTTTATGCTGATTGACCATCTATGCAAAAATTATACCCGCTGCAACCTTACAAAATTGTAACTGATTTGAAATCATGCGTGCTGCTCTTTGCTTCAAGCTAAATCTATGCATATGGTAACTACTCGTGCAGTTTCATTCTTAAATGTGTATTTATTGTTCTTGCAGGTGCGTAAACTGGGGAGTTCTATTATTCACCAGATATAGGGTGAGGAGTGTCACTAGAACTAAACATTTATCAAGCTCACAAATATTACATTATGAAATGAATAAAATAAGTTACAAACTTCTTGTCACCTTGAATAATTCTGTGCTGTCATTTGGTAGAGAATAAGCTACCTCTTTTGGAGCTGGTGCTTGTCATCTGGTGCTGATGAGAAGCATCTGAACAAACAATGTCCTGACTTGTCGCCGGCAACTTATATTCACTCTGTAGGAATATAAATATTTATGTATAAAGTTATAAAACCCACACAAGCAATAGTTAAAGTTCAAAGTGAAATAACTGAAGAAATACACCAAGTGGAAAAGACAAGGAAAGAACAAAGAAAAGAAATAAGATAAAGAAAAGGAAATTATCACACGGAAATACAGACTAGATAAAAAAAAAGAACTATTATTTCACAACTACTGTGCCATTGAAGTAATCAATGTAATCATATTACCCTTTATGTGAATTCCTTTCTACTCTAACTATTAGTTACCAGATTAACCAAATGCCTACAGAATGTTATGAGTGTGTGTTCACTGATATGGTCAGTTGTATGCCTAACTGCATACACACTTGCTGGTCCTTTATCAACCAATGAAAACAGTTCACTGTTCTGCAGCCATCACCAAGAGGTCACCAAGGGAGGCAGCCAAGATTAAATTTGTAAACATACACCCATATTTTTTAAAACAAAATGAGTGGTCTTGGCTGTTCATCAGGCCATGGTTGAGCCTTTCCTGATGAAGGTTCTACGTAGTCTCTCTCGTGGTCTTTCCCATTTTTTTTTATTTTTCGGTGTCCATATGAAAGCTTGATGGGGGAGTCTTGTCTTTTCCATTCTGAGTTCTGGGAGAGAATGCAGGGGAAAGGCGACGGAGCTGCATAAATCGCTCTTCAGCAAGTGTTGGGACTCTGGGGATCTTTGACTGTGAAGCTTGTCAACCACTGAGTCAGTTCCTTGAAATCGGCTCGAAGGAAGACTAAAGGTACTTCTAGCCACACTACATTGTCGGGTTACTACACTTTGTGACTGGTCAGCCTGAAATCCTACAGCGATTTTGAGTGGCCGTTCTATGGCAGGGAGATTTATACCTGCAGCATTGAATTTTCAGTTGAATTGATTTGAGAAACGTGACTCTTTTATAGGCATTCAGTTGTATCGTCATTGAGTTTTGTGTTCACAGCATTTCGCGCCAATCCTTTGAACCAACAACTAGTTAGTGTCCAATAATGTTGTTGTTTTTTGAAGCCCTACACTGGCTCTTGCCAGGGGCCGCAATATAGCCGGGCCATAAATATGGTCTAATGGCTGAACGCGGTTTCTGGTACCTCTCCACAGGTGATCCTCATCTACATGGTGGCACTTTGTGTCATCGGCTGTTTATCGCTTGTGTAATGTCCTTGTGGGGTAAAAGAAGATATAAGAAGAAAGAAAAAAGTGTTGTTTTGACTACTGTTTACTTCTTTTCTTCTTTTCTTCTACTGATTTAAAAAGTCGTCCCCTTTGTGGGATGCAATTTTTCTTTAATTTGAAGCCCCACCCTGGCTGTTCCTGGGGCCTCTAATATAACGTAACGGTTGAACGCGGTTTCCGGGATCTCTCCAGGGGTGATCCTCATCCGCATTTTGGCACTTTATGTAATTTCCTAGTGGGGTAAAGCATACTACTTCACGTTTATCGGCTGTCAACTCCAGCGCAGAATTCTGGCTACTCGTCCACCTCTGGACTTTAGACTTGTTCCAGAACCGGAGTGTTGCGTAATGTCCGTTTTACAGATTTGACTTATTTGTATGCAATCTGTTGGTTCATTGCCTCTCAGGAAGATGCACTCTGACTTCATAGAACCCCCCCCACCCCCCACCAGTTAGTCGACTCTTACGACATGCTTGTTAAGGAGGCAGTGATTCTACTCTTGTGTTCCCCACAATAAGGTCCCAGGACCCACAAAGGTAACTATTGTTGCTTTTCCTGTGCTGACAATTATCAAGTAAGGAAAGTAAAGATATATGATGTTAAGATAAACATTTCATGCTATCATTACCTGTCAGCGCAGCAAGCTTCACCTTCAGTTGCAACATTACATATGTTGTGTTTCCTTTTTGTGAACTGTATAGATTTACTTCCTTTGGTTAAAAAAAAGTACGACTATTTAAAAAAAGTAGACTATTAAAAAGTATGACTATTAAAAAAAAGTATGACTATTTAAAAAAGTATGACTATTTAACAAAAAGTATGACTACTAAAAAAAAGTATGACTATTTACAAAAAGTATGACTATTGAAAAAAGTATGACTATTAAAAAAAAAGTATGACTATTAAAAAAAAGTATGACTATTTAAAAAAAGTATGACTATTAAAAAAGAGTCGCTGAGGTGTAGCATAGAAAGATCATTAATTTTGGCAATGATCCGCGGGCCACTGGCTAGGCTTCCGCGGGCCAAATTTGACGTGCGGGCCGCCAGTTGAATAGCCCTGGTCTAGAATCTCACCTTCGGACCTGAGTGTCGTGGTTTCAGGTCCTGACAGAGCCGGAGATTTTTTTTTTCTAAATAACATAAGCTTCCAGGCCGACCCAGCTTCAAACTGGGACCAGGTGCAATCATGGAGAGTACAAGCGGCAAGTGGCTTGAGTCGTTGCTAAATTCTCCAGTGTGTGCAGTTACTTTCATATTCGTCCCAGGGCATGCAGACGTTGTTGGTAATGAGAGAGTTGATAGACTGGCAGGTGCTGCAATAATTGAAGATGGTTGGCCCATGGATCACGCAGACTTTGTCAATGCCCTTAGAGGGATAGGACGTTCTGAGAATTTTGGAAGCAACATCACTGCTAAGAATACGTGAATTGGGAGTGAAGATCGGCACAGCCAAGCATGAGAAGCGCACTGGACGCACACGAAGTCTTGTTAACCAACATATGACTGGTACTATTAACCGCACGACGCTGATGAATATGTTGAGAGGGGAATCTGAGCGCCTATAGATGTATCCGGAGTGCTGTGAAGATAATCTAACTCATAACTGATAACTCACAAGCGACCGACTTGATGTCGCACACATCCCCCAAAGAGTGCCGATGGATCTATATAATATAGGACTACCCTTATATGCTCAGTATGCCTAAAGGAGAGGATAATATCACTGGACACTTACAAATATGGAGTCTGTGATCATCATCAAGTGCTCTGCCAACTGGCGTAGGCGCTCATACGTCTCCACAGATCACGATCCCTAGTTGCCTAGAACAGCTCTCTTGATATCTCTCCACGCCATCATTTCAGACCATCCATATTTCTCATGGTCTGCCCCTACCACTTTTCCCACTGATCTATCCAATTGTCACGATGTTCGCAAATGTCTCTCTTCGCATTATCCAACTGAGAGCCACTGTAGAGCATGTCCAACAGCTATATATATATATATATATATATAAAACGCTTCAGTTGGGAGATGTGAACCAGCCCAATTCCAATTCCAATTTAGTAAGCAGCAATTCCATGCTTAGTCCTCTTTAAGCCGTCCTAGGGCCCGCTAAAATTGGATCTTTTTCTTTGTTATCTAAGTTGAATTTTCTTTATTGTTTGTTTGTCTGCGTAACAGACGTGGCTTGGCTGGGCGGATAACGGCGGTTTTTGTTTTGCTGTTTTCTGCAGTGTGGGAATGGATTAGACAGTCCTAAAAAGGGCTGTGAATTTTGCCTGGGTTGGCCTGGAACGGGTTGGTGGGACTCCTGTGAGTCTGGTACTGACAAATTTCTTCATGTTTCCTCGATTGGCGAGCTGATGGGAACCAGTGTCATTGCCCACGGTTATAAACCATAAGTGCTCGGCTGCTAGTACGGACAGCTGATAAAAAAACTGTCCGTCAGTGTCGCCGTCTGCACAAAACTCCATAGCTACAGCGACGTTCCTGCTTTTATGTCAGAGTGTTAAATCTGGTACCAATTTCCTAGAGGCTGGGTGAACCCCGGGAACCACCACCCCCCCCCCCGGTTTCGAACTCTGGTCGTGGGCTGCAGTGAGTCGCAGCTGGATTTGAAAACGAGTCTCCTATCGACTGCGATAACGCGGTCTAGTTACTGATAGTGGTTAGAGATCTACAGGGCTATAAGAAGTTTGCCTCGCGCCCTAAAGGTGATTTGTTGGTATGAGGGTATGAAGACCGTTCTCTTGAGTGAGGTCGCGCCATGTGGGCATACATACACCCGCACACACACACACCCACACACACACACACACACACCAGAGAGATGAGTGGGGGCGGGTGATAACAGCAGCAATGAACCTCAAGGTCTCATAATGCTGAAGAAGACCGTTTTTTAGACCTCTGTGGGCCACATTTGACCCGTGAGCCTTCAGTTGAAAAGCCTTGTTATAAAAAGTGTGAAATGGAACACATATTGTCAGCTACAACAGTACTAAGTTTGAGCTTAGGGCTTGACATTCAATAGAAAAAAGATTTTTGCTATGAAACAGCAGCCATTGACTAGTTTGACATTTATTTATCAAATGCTCTTGCAAGGGTGTGAAATCACAGGTTTGTACACACACACACACACACACACACACACACATACACACTCACACACACACACACACACATATATATATATATATATATATATATTATATATATATATATATAAATATATATATATATATATATATATAATATATATATATATATATATATATATATATATACATATATTTATACACACACATATATAGTTACACACACACACATATATATATAGATACACACATATATAGATATATAGATACACACTCACACACACACACACATATATATATATATAGATACACACACACATATGTAAAATAAATGCAAATATTTTGTAGACACCACCCACCTATTCTTTCTTTCTTTCTATGCACTGCATGTGGGATAAACCCCAGAGAAAATTAAGGTGGTAGGTAGGTGCTTTTGCTAGGAAAAAAATCATTACGTTCAACCAGCTTTAGGTTATAATTGTGACTAGGTTATGTGCGAAATATAAAATAGCTTCGCAACGCACGCCACCAAGAGTCATGAAAAGAATGTGCTGCAGTGTTGATGCAATCACAGGAGACAGACCTAAATTCAATCCTGATCTACGGCGAAGTCGTTTACCGGCGAACCAATGGGCGACCCGGCCATCAAGTGAGTAAAATGAGGACGAGTTTTGTGACTGATAGTAAGAAAAAACAGGGACGTAACTTAGGTAAATGATCTATTCCACCGGTTGTGTCCCTTATCCCAAATAGTAAATTTTCTTTCAAGCTTCGAACAGTAGGTTAGGAATTTACAGAACAACCTTCGACATATTCACATAAGGGCTCTGTCCCCATCTTCAGCAGCAAGCGCAGAGTTCCAGCTCCGAAAGTACTAGCAACAGTCTGAATGTATGTCCGTCTGACCTTTTCCCCTAAGTGTCGTGCCAGATTACCCTTCGATGTACCATTCCCTTCAGACAAATTGAGACCATGACTTCAGCAGACTTTCAAGACATACTATACTTTTTTTTTTCCAGAATGTATTCTAGATTGTATTTCTTCTTTCAGCATGTTGGAGCAGTTGAAGTTTGCACCCAAGTATTTATATGTTTCCGTTCGTTTGATTTTCATTTTATCCACTGAATTGGCTCAAGTTTATATCCTTTCCCTATTTTGTTAATATCATATATTGTGTCTAATTTTGATTGATAACTAGTTACATTTTGTGATCGCAAAAATTTGGTGTCACTAATTGGAAAAAAGAAGGCCAACAAGAGAAATGAATGGAGGCGGGTGATATCTGCTTAAAAAAAATACTAACTAATTCATGAAATTCATGTCAGAATTTGCATTCGAAAGCTTAAATCGTCCTTTCCATTTCAAAAGTGAGAGTCTAGCTCTCACATCCGTATAAGAAAATAGACAACACCAGTAATGTGTAAATATTGATCTTGACTGCGATGATGATCTTGCTCTTCCTCACCGCATTCAGCTAGGACATCGCAGCTGTTGCCATATCTTGTTTTGATCTCTTTGCTACAGCTGATATCGTTACACATGTTGGAGTTGAGGTATTTACACCCCCCCCCCCCCCTATCTAGATGTTAGTAAGTACTTGATTATTGTGGCTAGTGATCAGACTCTTGCTCTTATTGGCACACATTTCCCTGACATATTTACGACAGACTATCTCTAATGTTGTAGTAAGTTTTTGTAATTGTTTTCTAAAACCAACATACATACTCCCCCCCCCCCCCCCCCCCTCCCCCCCCCCCCCCCCCCCACAGACACATATACGTACAAACATTCAAGGATACATAAATACATACATACATGTATATACAAATACATACTGACCGTCCGTCCGACAGTCCGACCGATTGACCGACCGACTAACCGAATAACCGACCGACCGACAGACAGACAGACATACAGACACTGACAGACACGGGCAGAAAGACAGACAGACAGACAGACAGACAGACAGACAGACCGACCGACCGACCGACCGACCGACCGACCGACCGACCGACCGACCGACCGACCGACCGACCGACCGACCGACCGACCGACCGACCGACCGACCGACCGACCGACCGACCGACCGACCGACCGACCGACCGACCGACCGACCGACCGACCGGCCGGCCGGCCGGCCGGCCGGCAGGCAGGCAGGCAGGCAGGCAGGCAGGCAGACAGACAGACAGACAGACAGACAGACAGACAGGTATCTAGATAAGTATCCAACGATTTGGGCCATCCCTGAAACTGATAGACATTAGAACAATTATTCGAATACCCATTGGCAGGGAACAAGTGCAAGAAGGTAATTCACCTGAATTTAAAACCAGGTCATGATTGCACGGCCTGGTGTGGCCGAAACGCCAACTCGCAAAACTACATTTCCATGAATCTTTGAAATGCTTTAATTTTCACCTCCGGCTTCACCAGAAAAGGAAATGTCCTTGTAAATCATACGCATTTGGTAATATGTCGTCAGTAACCCATGTTTAAATGCAACGTGGGGGCGTCGGAATCGGAGAGAGGTAGGCGAGGACGGTTTTCAGCACATTGAACGGTTCTTTTATTTTTTTTTACCCCATGTCGGGCCTCCGAGAATTCCTAGGGAGTTTCCGGGAGATTTCCACACACTAAGGGTGTTCCCCGTGTGGGTTCCAGGACCCTATAATAACAACAACAACAACAACAAAAAAAAAAAAAAAAAAAAACAAACAAGAATGGACCAAGTGAATACCCAAAAGCGTGTCGTAAGAGTCGACTACATCGGAGCTTCCTTCGAAGTCGGAATGCATCTGCCCGAGAGGCAAACAAGTAA
>CAJHNH020001196.1:213909-236409 GCA_905116865.2 Candidula unifasciata
CAGCCATGCTGTTAACTGGTACAACACAGTATCATCTTCGGATGAAAGCAGAAGGAGAAGAAAAACTATGTTTGCGATAGTTATATTATTATTCTTTGTTTGTGGAACTGATAAATTCACCCCCCCCCCCCCCTTTTCCTTTCTTATAAGCATTGTTCCAGTTTCATTCAAGAACTCGAATTTTGCGTGCACATCTATTTTACAGATCTAGTTTTTTTAATTCAGACTGTTGGTTCCTCGTCGCTCAGGCAGATACGTTCCGACTTCGGAGATACAATCCCTAGTCAGTCGCCGGTACTTTTTACGTTATGGGCCCAGAAAGATAGTGACTTCCCTTGCCATTCATGCCTCGTTGGGTCGCATAACCTTTTCTACGTTGCGGAGGTGTCACGTTTCCCTTATATTCAACGCTTTAACTGTTCCCTCTTTTATCGTCTTCTCACCGCTTGTTTGCGTGATTATTTTCACGTTCAGATACCTGCGTGACGGCTCGGGAGTATTGCTACGCTCCTTGTAAGTGCTGTCTTTCTCTCGGGGAAAAAAAGAGGGAGGGGGACAACTGCCAACGAACGTAGAAATACAAAAACACCCCATTTTCGATAGCCAGGAATCGTCGTGCCTGCGGCACTTTCCCCTGCAGTACTTCTTCTTCTAGAAAGACAGACACACAGAATAAAGACTCAAACACACAGTAGAAAGAGAGAATGACTGCAGATTATACCCGAATGGTGCTGCCGTTCAAAATTCAGCTAATTTGGAATCTGCTGCTGCTCAGAAATTTAAAAATCTTTGCCGCTTAGCGGGGTTTGGGGATTTGCACCTGTTATGTTTTCATCCTTGATAATTGACGTTGTTAGGTCCCTTAGGGAGCGAGTGAACAGTGCAGAGATACAAACAAATCATCACGGTCTGAGAAGAATGGCGCTGCGGGTAGTTACCAAGGGGATCTGGCCGACGCTCGACACTCAAGGGAAAGGCGAGACGGATGCACAATCAGACAGGTTCTGGTACTATCGGAATTTGAACCTTTCGCTTGCTGCTGAAGATGGGTCGGAGCGCTTATGTGAGTGTTCCTAGTGCTATCATGCGAATTAATATTTCAACATCTTTGAAATATTTTATGACAGATGGCAATCCTGGTTGAGACAAACTACCCGCCCTATCTCGTTAAATGTTTTGGCAGGTCACGTGAACGTTTCCGCAGCAAAGCTGCGTTTGACTACACAGCCAAGTGGCGTAAGCCGACACAATGAGAGTTCTGTTCACGTTTCCCGGCCCCATCTACACATGTTCTTAGTCTAGTCTAGGTCAGAGGGATGTCACGTTTTACTGGGTTTTTTATTTTTTCGAAAAGAGTCTCCAGTGCGACCTAGGCTTAACTGTCGTGGTGGGGGTGGGTGGGTGTGGGGTTAGGGCCAGTTCTAGATATTCTCTGATCGTTAAAAGCTGTGTCGTCATGTAATATAGAACATGTGACATCGGTGCTGAGGTAACTGAAGACAAGACAACACGTGAAAAGGACCAAAATAAAATAAACTAGGTGCCCGCGATGAGAAATACAGTCATCAAAAATAAAAACAAAAACTATGTTTACAAGAAAACACCCCAGGCGCCCGTAAAAAAACTTTTTTTGTTGGGAGCCCATTTCCCTGGATATGAATAATTGAATACGTCGCCGGAACAAATATTGTACTTGTAGTTTGTTTTGTTTAGTTTGTTTTTAAATTTTAATTTTTGCTATTAATTTTCGCTGTCTGCCGTGGAGAGTAGTCCTCTAACAAATTCTCGTAAAGTACAGGTCTCGACGACTAACTGACTGAGTTGAACGTGGTTTCCAAGATTTCTAGATGTTTGATTCTCATCTTTGAGATTGTAATTCTAATACTTCAGTCCAGAGGGGAACTATCTTGGGTGAGATCCAGGATAATAGATTTGTCAGACTCGTCTGCTGTCAGAGAGGGGGGGGGGGGGATGTGGTAGATAGGCTGCATGCAGTTGTGGGACCTAGGTTGCAACTCTCTCATGGGACGCAGGTGGGTGGGGTTAGCGCCAGTTCTAGATGTTTTGGGGCCGTTAAAAGCATCAGAAAGCCAGGAAACGCAGTCTTACCACCCTCTACAATGTTGGACTGTCCTGGGACGTCATCTGGTGTAATTTTCATCAGGTGCCTTGCCAACTGGCGTTGGCGATCACGTCTCTCCATAATCTGCAATCTCCTGCAGCATGTATCAGTTCGTGTGCCGACACACCTCCATGCCATGCAACAAGACTGTCAAGCATCTTCTCTCGTTGTCTTCCTCTATAAATCCTTCCACAGATCTTTCCAGTGGTCACAACATGTTCTATTTTCCCTCTTCTCATAACATGGCCTAACAATTATGACTGTCTCCTTCTGATATCTGCGATAAGTTGTCTCTCGGGCTCCCGCCTCTTTCAAAACCTCTTGGTTGCTCTTTTTGGCTGTCCAAGGAATTCTAAGCATTCTTCTGTAAAACCACATCTCTGAGGCCTCAAGAAATTGTTTGGCCTGCCTACCGATTGTCCAGGATTTACAGCCATATGTTAAAACTGGATGTATGTAGCAAGCAAGAATTCTTTTTTCTAACTCTCAATGACAAGGATATATTGCACAAGATGTTTTTCATTTTATAAAATGCAGTTTTTGCCTGTCCTATTCTGTTTCTTATCTCAGTTACGCATCTTCCATCTGATGTTATCCATGTGCGCAGATACTTAAATTTCTTTACTTGTCCTAAAATAACACCATCAACTTTTTTTACACATTTAGGAATAATTCGTTTCTTTGATACCACCATTACTTCTGTCTTCCCATTATTCAAACTGAGGCCCATTCTTCCATTTTCTAACACCACAATGTCTATCATTTCCTGTAGTTCTCTAGGGGGTAGGATATTAATAAAGCACCAAAATCTGTCTTGTTCTTTGTATTCTTACTTTTAAGAAATTTGGTCGCAACTCAGACCAGACAAAAAAATGTGAAATACTAGCAGTCAGCGAAAAAGTTGTCTCTGTGCCAGATAGTTTCTAGTCACATACTTTCTGTCTCGTGTCTGGCGCGCATTACGTTAAATCTATTTTAATTCCGACGATGTATGTTTGTAATATGTATATGCAACACAGTTATGGAGGAGCAGTAGGGGAGGAGGAGAAGGAAGAAAAAGACGAACAGAAAGGAGGAACAGAAGAAGAAGAAAAGAGAAGATGGAGGAGAAGAAAAAGAGGAACAGAAGGAGTGGAGAAGGAGGAGGACGAGGAAGAGGAAGAAAAAGAAGAAGTAGAAGAAGAAGAAGAAGAAGAAGAAGAAGAAGAAGAAGAAGAAGAAGAAGAAGAAGAAGAAGAAGAAGAAGAAGAAGAAGAAGAAGAAGAAGAAGAAGAAGAAGAAGAAGAAGAAGAAGAAGAAGAAGAAGAAAAAGAAGAAGACACAAGAAGATACAGACGAAGAAAAAGAAAAGGAATAAAAATAATAATAATAATAATAATAATAATAATAATAATAAGAAGAAGTAGAAGAAGAAGAAAAAGAAGAAAAAGAAGAAGAAGAAGAAGAAGAAGAAGAAGAAAAAGAAGAAGAAGAAGAAGAAGAAGAAGAAGAAGAAGAAGAAGAAGAAGAAGAAGAAGAAGAAGAAGAAGAAGAAGAAGAAGAAGAAGAAGAAGAAAAGAAAAAGAAAAAGAAGAAGAAGAAGAAGAAGAAGAAGAAGAAGAAGAAGAAGAAGAAGAAGAAGAAGAAGAAGAAGAAGAAGAAGAAGAAGAAGAAGAAGAAGAAGAAGAAGAAGAAGAAGAAGAAGAAGAAGAAGAAGAAGAAGAAGAAGAAGAAGAAGAAATGCTAATAACAATTTTAATAATAATACATAGTAGCAGCGGTGGTAATAATAGCAGTAGAAAAAGAAAAACAACAGCAACAACAATAACAACAAAAACATGGAACAGACGGAGTAGGAGAAGTGGACAAAAAGAAAGAAAGTAATGAATTAAAAGCAAGAATCGGCATCAACTAAAAGCTGATATCTGTTGATATTCAAACAAACGTCAGGAATTTGCAACAACAGAACCACAGAAAGCTATAGATAGAATCACAAATAACGACCAGACACGCATTCTTGAAGTTAGTCCGCGTTATTCCTGAACTCGTGTGAACTCCTGTGGACAGATTTACATATTTCTGAATGCCGGATGGCACGCAGACATATAATCTACAGAACAGGAGCACTGCAACGCAGAGGCCAGTAAATTTGAACACCCCCCCCCCTGGTCGACTGATCATGCCTCCCACAATCTGCAATCAGCAACTGCGTGTGTTAGTTCGAGTGCTGATACCCCTTTGTGCCATCACTAAAGACTGTCAAGATTCTTCTCGCGTTGTCCGCCTCTGTCGCTCTTCCCACAGATCTTTGCAGTGATCACAACATGTTCCAATTTCCCTTTACGCCTAGTTAGTTAGTCTTTCCTCTCGAGTCTATGGCGGCGTATAGGGTATAGCTCTCCGTGTCTGGCGGTTCGCTGCGACCTGTTTTAGGTCTGGGATGTTCATGAGTCTCATGGTTGAGCCTGCCCTGATGATGATTCGTAGTCGCTCTCTTGGTCTTCCTCATTTTCTTTTCCCTTCCTGTAGTCTGGTAGTCTGGTAGTCTGGTAGTCTTAGTTTCAGCTTCATAGCAAACGGGTCACCCCATCTTTGCTCTGCTCCTGTGCCAACGAAAAACACACAGAATGTTAATCACAGTCCATTGTGGAAAGATTGACAGACTGTGTTCTCAGCATATCTAGCATACACTCGCATTAAAGCATACGGTAGCAATCCGAAGTGCTAACACAAACAGTCCGACATTAGAAATGCAGTTCATCATTGATGGTAGTCACCAACAGATCTGTAGTTGCCCACGCGATCAATTTTAATCACATATGGGCACCACCAAAATTGCGACGACAGGCATCGCGCCATTTTCTGAATCTACAATTCACACCACCACATTGGTCACAGTCGAAAAACATTCCAAATGAAATCCGCAGCTCACAGTGTCACGCCATGCATTGAACTTAGAAGCCGGGCGACGAAACTATGTCCAGTCTACAAATGGAACAAAAATGCATCGGCCACAATTCGGCAGAAGCAAAAAATGTTCCTCGGCTCAAACAGTAGCCCGTCTAGCGTCCATCCATATGAGGGCTTGATTGGGGGGGGGGGGGGGTGTTCTAGACTTATCCATTCTAAGTGCATGGCTGGTGTAATTCAAGCGGCACTTTTTAAAAATAAAATTGGATACATTTTCTTGTTTGGTTTTTTTGTCCTATTTGCGTATTGCATTTGAAATCTGTCCAGTGATGACCGTCTCTTTCTGATGTGTGTGGTAAGTTGTTTTCGAGCTCTCGCCTCTTTCAGAACACGCGCCTTGCTATTTTTGGCTGTCCACCTAATTCTAATTCTCCTTCTTTAATCAATAAATTATTTGGCTTGTATAATAATTGCCAAGGATTTACAGCCACATGTTAGTGTACTAGGGTGGAGAAGCCCTAAGTACCAAGATAAAAAATAAAGGAAATAGTTCGTTAGGTGGGGAATAGAAACAAGAATATTCTAGTCCAGGCACGAGATCTTCTGTGTAAAGTCTAATAAGCCAGGTAACAAATAAACAAACTACGCACACTAGCCACAAGTACTAATCCGAATCAAAAAGCTGGGACTATCATTATCACATTCACATCTATTTATTTCACTGAACATCATCTAAGGTCTTCACAAATAATAATGCCTTACAATTCACCACGTGTTAGGAAATACCCTACAATAGATGGAACCTATCTTTCTCTCTACACACCTCAACCCACGTTGCGTAAAATCATTGAACGCAACGGACAAATCAGAACTACATGTTTCTCGTCCTAAAACCAGTGAGCCTAAGAGAACGAACTGGTCACTTCCGACTGTTTTATCACTTCCTGGCCCCCAAGTTGGCCAGGTTTTTAGCTCGCTTAAATAAGCCTAATTCAATTTATATAACAGTCGTCCAGCGGCTGTTTCAAGTCTCCTCATCAAATCTGTTGGCGTCCCGACAACTACACAATCCCTTACAATAATTGTTTACCAATTCTTCCTTAACTCCTGTTCTTCATTTACTGTGCATTGACCACAGAAACACAATTTATTTTCATGACATGACATAATCTCTAGCTACTTGAAGCATCTTTAACATGAACACAATCGTCAATAACACACAACAAGCAAATCTGCAATTTAAAAAAAACACAAAAATGCAAAAATAATCGATCGTGATCAGTAAACATCAGGATTCTTGAGTAGCTGCTCCCTCTGACATCCATCAATTCTTGGCAGACGGGTTCTTTCAGCAGTTTATACCTCAGCCACGGGGCTTACATTGGACTGTTTCCACCACACTTTGCCACCACCGCGTGACACAAAGAAGTTTGCCCTTGTCACCACCGCGTGACACAAAGAAGTTTGCCTTTGCCACCACCGCGTGACACAAAGAAGTTTGCCTTTGCCACCACCGCGTGACGCTTAAAGGACTTTCCACACTTTTACCTCAGCTTCGACGAAGCCTACAATGGACACTGTCTCGGCCCCTCGGCCATTGAGAGACACAACGCACTCTTGTCTCGGCCGCGTGGCCATCAGAGACTCACCACCACTTTTGCCAATGTCTCGGCCGCTCGGCCCTCGAGAGACAAATCGGACATTACCTCGGCCTCATGGGAGGCCTACAATTACCTCGGCTTTGGCTTAGCCTACAATGGACTTTGTCTCGGCCGCGTGGCCATCCAGAGACAGATCGGACACGTTACCTCGGCCCGAAGGCCTACAAATGGACGGATGGGTCACTGCAATGTTATAAAAACTTCACTGCATACCTCGGTCGGTCAGTGTAATTCACACGTGACTCCCTATATGAAAAGAGCTTCAGTTAAACCGGTCACGGAGACATAAAACAAATAATCTGACCCCAAGCTTAGGTCGCAATAGAAAGAAAACACTCCTAGCATCACACAAACTACACCGCGAACAATAGGCACACCTTGACCAGCTGACCTTTCTGCATACAACTAATTAGGTCAACAGTTTGCAACACATTTCCTTAACTCCTTCTCGTCTACTAAGAGGCGCAGTTTATTCTGCTGTCTGCTGGTCAACACATACTGTGGTCGCGACTCAGTGGGAGCGCGAAGAATGACATAAATTTCGTCTGACCACGCTTCATTGGTATCACCTTCTTCCTGTTCGAGTTTTAAATTGACTTTGTCCCCGACCTGGTATCTGACAGTTTCAACAGTCTTTTAAGTAGACTGCTCATTGCTAGATAACACAGTGCACAGTTGATTGACCGGAACTGAATTCTCGTTCTGTGTTTGATTTGGCGAATCGTCACTTGGAGCTTGTGAACTTTTCTTCCTCCGTCCCCCCCTCGTGTGTTTAGACGGCGCGTCACTCTGACTGCAAACCTGTTTATCACCGGGCCTCTCACAAGAAACTACACAAGAGAGTCCGTTTAAATCTGCCGGGGGCACGACTCGAGCGGGGCCATGTGGGCTCCTACGCCACACTTGGCGAGTTCTGTTCTGACTATAGTTAGCCGCTTCTTGCCTCTGCGCATGAATAGGGTGCCGAACTTCGCCGACTGGTGTTCTTCTTTGACAGGCATTTATTAAATGGGATGACGACTGACAAATAAAACATCGCTTACGCCGTTCCTTATGTTGTGATAAAACAGCTAAATGTTCTTTCAGGTGCTTAATCTCAGATGTTAAAAAGTCCAACTCACCCTTCACATTCGACGACACTGAAGAATTCGCAGCATTCACCTGCACCGCTGACTCATTATTTAACACCACTTTCTTAAAGAACAAATCATCACGAACCCATCTAATGGCAAAATCTCTGATAGATAGAAAAGTCACACTTGGGTCTTCGTAAACTTTCTCTTGAGCTAATTTTCTACAAATTGTATCTCGCTGTGACATGGTCGAGCACTACATCAATCTGGTCTGACGGACACGTTCGTTCATTTCTAAACAAGGCTCTCACTTGTCGAACAAAATCATCTGTAACCGTGGGGCCTCCTGTCCCATCAAAGTGCGTTATATTTACGCGCTCTGGCAACATAATAACATGCCTGTACCCTGGTCTGTCTGGCAAACAGGACCCTTCCACTACTGAGGTCGGAGAACTACCTTCATGGTGCACGTTAATGCTCGCACGAGTACTCTCCTCCATCTTGCTTAGGAGTTTCAACTGAATCTGCCCAACTGGGTCAGCTAGCTATTTCTAAATCCAAGATTCACACCTACTCGAGGAAAACTACTAGCCACCTTCTCTACTAATAATTGAAAAAATACACTAACTCGACAACTGTCGGAGAACTAGAAAAGCGACAAATACCATACCCAAAATCTGCGATAAAGGAGCCATACACGTGGGCGCCATTAAAAACCAATCTAAAACTATAAATCGCTAGAATTACCAGAACTAACTAGACAAGACACAAAATTTCTTGTGGCCACCAATCCTGCCGACGACGCCATTTGTACTAGGGTGGAGAAGCCCTAAGTACCAAGATAAAAAATAAAGGAAATAGTTCGTTAGGTGGGGAATAGAAACAAGAATATTCTAGTCCAGGCACGAGATCTTCTGTGTAAAGTCTAATAAGCCAGGTAACAAATAAACAAACTACGCACACTAGCCACAAGTACTAATCCGAATCAAAAAGCTGGGACTATCATTATCACATTCACATCTATTTATTTCACTGAACATCATCTAAGGTCTTCACAAATAATAATGCCTTACAATTCACCACGTGTTAGGAAATACCCTACAATAGATGGAACCTATCTTTCTCTCTACACACCTCAACCCACGTTGCGTAAAATCATTGAACGCAACGGACAAATCAGAACTACATGTTTCTCGTCCTAAAACCAGTGAGCCTAAGAGAACGAACTGGTCACTTCCGACTGTTTTATCACTTCCTGGCCCCCAAGTTGGCCAGGTTTTTAGCTCGCTTAAATAAGCCTAATTCAATTTATATAACAGTCGTCCAGCGGCTGTTTCATTAGAACTAGCTCTACACAGCATGTGAGAATTCTTTTCCTGACATTTAGTGATATGGATTTATTGCATATCATGTTCTTTATTGTATTACATGCCGTTTTGGACCTGTCCTTTTATGTTCGTTACATTTGAGATAGATCTTCCGTCGGATGTTATCCACGTGCTTAGATACTTAAATTTTTCTACTTGTTCTAAAATAACGCATTTGACTTTTTTTAAAACACATTTAGGCACTATTCTTTTCTTAGATATCACCATTACTTCTGCCTTCGCATTATTCAGAATGAGACCTACTTTATTACTTTCCACCACCGCCGCATCAATGAATCCCTTTAGTTATTTCCTACTTGTTGCTATCAAGACGATGTCTTCAGCATGGCATAGGTTGTTTATGTTATTACCACCTACCACAATTCCTAGCTCCCCCGTGTGGGTTCCGGGGCCCCATTGTGGGGAAAACAAGAATAGACCCGCTGCCTCCCCAAAAGCATGTCGTAAGAGTCGACCAATTGGGGTGCTTACTTTGAAATCGGAGTGCATCTGCCGGAGAGGCAAGGAACCAACAGTCTGTATTCAATAGAATGAGATCTGTAAAACTGATGCACACTCAACACTCAGGTTCTGGAGCAGGACTGAAGTTCAGTAGTGGACGAGCAACCAGAACTTTCCGCCAGAGTGTACAGATGGTGAACGCGAAGAAGAAGAAGAAGAATTCCTAGCATATGCATGATTGAACTCCTTATATATTCACTGGTATAACTGACTGACTGACTGACTGACTGACTGACTGCCTACCCCGCCAGGACATCACACAAGCGATAAACACCCGATGACACAAAGTGCCACCATGTGGGTGAGGATCGCCGTGAAGAGGTCCCAGAAACCGCGTTCAGACAATTGGCCATAATTATGGCCTGCCTATATTGCGGCCCCTGGCAAAAGCCAGGATGGGGCTTCAAATAACAAAACATTTATCCTAAAAGGGACGAAACACTTTATAATTCAATGGTATAATAAAAACAAATCAAGTGACAGTACACATCAAGTTTGTACTTCACTCTTTATTCTCGGACATATTCCTAAATGGTTATTAATTCTTGTAACTTGTGTTTGCTGCCAATAACATTTCTTTATAATTCGTAAATCTTTACAATGAGTATGTAATTTTTCTAGCGGTTTGTTTATTTCTCATTTAGTTACTAAGGTCGTCCCTATGTGAGACGCAATGTTATGTTATTTAAAGCCCGACACTGGCTTTTGCCGGGAGCCGCAATTTAGCCTGAATGCTAAAAGCGATTTCTGGGACCTCTCCATGGGTGATCCTTATCCTCATGGTGGCACTTTGTGTCACTAGATGTTTATCGTTCTGTGTAATGTCCTCTTGGGGTAAAAGTTACTTACTTACATTTTGCCTCTTGTTTTACACATTGAAATACTTTCGTACATTCATTGAAGCATGGCTACAGATTCTTTTTTTCTTTTTTCTTCCATAACCCTTTCCGTCAGTCCTGAGGATATATATGGCGTTGTTTGAACCTTTTTCTTTCTACAAATCCACACTGTTCTTTACTAATTTCTGGTTTAATCTTGTTTCTTATTCTTCTCATAATTATTCTCATTATCAGTTTTGTCCCGTGACTCATAAGACTTATGGTGGAATGGTCTTCACATTTTTAAAATGTCAATTTTTTTTTCCAAATAAATACTCATTTTTTGTGTGTCAATTTTTTTTATTATTGTTAGGATAAATATTTTAAACAAGGCTCAGACCAATTGATCTCCCTACCCCACTACATGCCGGTTTTAAAGAGACTGCCATCCGCCCTCACCCCAATCTTCGTTTTGTATGGACGCCCCCGTGTGCATATATAATCCATAGCACCGGAGATATGGCGAAAAATTACAATATCAGTGATCGATTGTCGCGCAACTTCATTCTTCTTGTTTTTTGTTTCACGCCGATCAGATATCAGGGATTCTGAATTTACGATTAGCCTGAAAAATAGAAGTACGTGGTGTTTGAGGTTTTGAACAACGGATCAACATCTTGGCACACTGGTGTAAACCTAAGTGCTCCGTTCTACTTCTAACTTAAGCGTGAGTCCGAATAATTTCAGTGCAGTGCCTGAACTCCGTCGCACCAGCGAGGATCCTGAAATACTTTGAGTAGATTTTCAACTCCAGATCTTGCCTGGGCAGCGCCGTTAGGCTACTCTTTTCGATTTCCAACTACCAAGGGATTTTTTTTTTACGTGCGCAACAATGCACACGGGCGTCCGATCTTACTACGCAGAGACTAAGGGGAATTATTAGAAGTCCATGTGAAAAAAATCCCAGCTCTTACGGGGATTGTACCCGGAACCTCTAGCACTCAAGGCGGACACTATGCCTCGTGACCGGAATCCCCCCCCCCCTCTCACCCCCCCCCCAACTGGCGTTTGTATAACGTCACTACACTTTGAATGTGAAAAACATACTGCGAAACGTAATAATGACGTCATCAAATAATGTGCTCCACAGACCATAGTAAAACAGTCTGCAGTGAATGACTGTCGACTGACGGATAATTATACGCACAAAAAAAAAAAAAAACAGAATGATGTTATCAACAGAAGAAATAAATTGGTTTTATATTTTGTTTTGTGTTTTTGTTTTTTTAATTAAGTGTTTCGAAATGGCCGTCGATACACACTGATGGTCGTTGCAAGATGTATAGAAAGATTTCCTGATAAACAACCTCCTCATTGCATTACAATTACAAATTTGTTGAATAAGTTATAATTAATATCTCACTAGTATTTGCTAGCTCCCCCAAAACAGTATTAGACCATAACAGTGACTATTGTAACCTGACGGGAGGTGCTGCTGACCTCACCGGGTCGGGCTAACGGTGCGTTAACGCAGCGGTTCTCAAATAAGAAAGAAACTATTTTTGACAGTGGTGAGGGAAGACAACTTAAATTTTAATTTGTAAGTATCTACGTGCCTTCTTTAATAATTTCACAATTTTTAGCTGACTTTTCTAGATTATTGCCTCGGCATCCCTGTCATACGATCACGGTACCCCATAGTGCCTCGGCACTCAGTTTGAGAACCATTGGGTTAACGGATCGTTAGCCCGACTCGGTGACGTCAGCAGCACGGCCCGTCAGCAGGAGTGCAGCTGTAGCCGGTCGTGATTGTAACTAACTTAATGACCATTTTAGCACATTTTTTGATGACGCCATAAACTTATTTTTCTTTCTTTCTAGATTTGTTTTGCATTAGTTATCGTTATCAGTTATGATTTGGGTTATCATCACGGCGCTCTGGACACGTCCATAGGTGCTCAGCTTCCCCCTTAAATATGTACATCAGCGTCCCTCGGTTGGCGTTACCAGTTCTATGTTGGTTAACAAGACGTCTTGTGCGTCCTGTGTGCTTCTCGTGCCTAGCTGTGCCGATCTTTACTCCCAATTCTTGCACTCTTAGCAAAGATGTGGATGTGCTGCTCCCAAAATCCTCCGAACGTCATAACTCTCTAATGGCATTAACAGTGTGAACATGATCCATGGGCCGGCCCTCTGTAACTAAAGCAGAGCCGGCTAATCTTACGGGTCTTTAAGGGGGTAGTCTGATAGGAAATTTGAAAAATATCATATTTTTGCTTTAACATATTTTATGCCACTAACCATGTAGATAAATATGTCTATTTTCATGAGCAGTTTACAACTTTAAAATCCGATCAATAGAACCTGAGATAATTTGATTACAAATGGGTGTGTGTGTGGGTAGCTCAAGGAGACAATTTTGACAAAAATTTCTATAAAAAAGTTTTTTTTTCTTTATATGGTTCTTTTCAATCCAAAACAATGAATCACTCCCCTTTTCTTGGGTCTTATTATAAGGATTTCTCCCCTTACTTACGTCAAAGCATTTCCGTTGACAGAAGCTGGAAATTTTATGATTTGTGAGTTATTATCGAGTTATTTGTGTCAATACTTAGTTTAGAATTATGCCATCATTTCCAAAGCAGAGGAGTAAAGTTGCTAAGAAAAGGAAATTTAGAGGTAATCAGTTTACTTCTGCTTCAAAGCGACCTAAACTGGTTGTAGACATTGAATTGCAGCCTCGTGTTTCACCAGCTGACGCTTGCCTAGTTTCCAACAACACACACATGCTCTGCGACAAAGATGAAGGTAACTCTACGCATAGCGGAGTTTTGCAATACAATGACTCAATCAACTGTTCTGCTAACAGAGTGTGTCTCTTTCTTCTGTCTTTCTTGCCCCCAATGGAGCATAGGCCATCGAACAACTCCCGCCAAGTCGTTCTATCTTGTGCTATCGCATGTACTTCCCATCTTTCTAACTTCCTTTTCCACTCCTCTTCTCCATGTGTTTTTTGACCTTTCTTTATTCATATGCCCCTGTAGATTCCAGTGCAAAGACATTCTAGTTAAACTGTTCTCCGGTTTTCTCAATGTGTGTCCTATCCAACGCCTGCGTATTTCTTCAACTCTTGGTTCACTGGAGTTTAGTTCTCTCTAAAAGCTAAACATTAGTGATTATGTCATACCATTTAATTACCTCTATCCTGCGCAGTCACCAATTAATGAATGTCTGAGTGCAGCGAAACTTTAAAAACACCATTTATGTCGCGGACCGCTGAGACATAATCACACATAAATACACACATAATTTTGTTTATTAAATATAATGTTATAAATTAAATTTTTTTTAAAGATAATGCGACATTTGCCTCTTAAGAGTTAGAAAATGTAACATTCCTGGCTGGAGCATTGTTTTTAAGAGACGAAGCGCTACAATAACATCTATTTGATGTCTGTGTTGTATTTCCACTGTAAACCACATGTTTTAGAATATGGTTTTATAACACGATGCAAACCAACCCAGGCATTTATTGTCGGTCGTGATTTGTGGCTAAGTAATGCGTCTTTCAATAGTTTGCCTCTTATTAAAACAGTACCAGACAAAAAATGTTGATAACATTTAAAAAATGTGTACAGTAATGGACACGAATAGTTTACTTTAAACCACGAACATGGACATTGTTTTGGCAAACAACTCACATGTGTAGTGATGTGTGGTGATTATTTCGAAAGCCTGTCCTGCACACAATGAAATAATATGTTCATCTGACTCAGAGGAGGTTGACGCTGAAAATTGACCGCCTGAGAGTGAAGTGCCAATGAAATGAGTTACAATGATATGAATTAGATTATAACAGTTCATTCACTGTTCAAAAGGGGGCTGCGTGGTCTCAAGGTAAAGTGTCCACCTCAAGTGCTAGAGGTCCTGAGTTCAGGCCCCGGTGAAGGCTTGGATTTTTTCTGTTCACGTGGACTACTACTAATTTCCACTGGCCTCTGGGTAGTTAGATCGGACGCCCGTGTGTATTGTTACGCCCGTAAAAAGATCCATTGGTATTTGGAAATCGAAAAGAGTAGCCTAAAGGCGCTGCCTGGGCAAACTTTTGGAGTTAAAAATCTACCCAAAATATTTTTTAAGATCCTTGTCGGTGCTACGGAGCCCGTGCACTGCGCTGAGCGACTTAGGACTCAGACTTAAGTTAGAAGTAGAACAAAACACTTGTGGGTTACTACCCGTGTGGCCTGATGTTGATTCGTTGTTCAAACCTTCAAATCCCCATTCCCTATTCAAAATAAGTGCGCCTGGGTTTTTCCGCTGATTGCCTCTAAAGTGTGTGCAGCTTGACGTTTTACCAAGTTCGCCTCAAACAATTTACTGTAAACATTCTAATCGTATGCTTTGAATCCGTGTCTGTTTTTCCATAAACCACAAATAAGACAAAATACACACTATATGTTTGTTAACATTATAATTATTTTCCCACAATGAAATGATTATTAACAGGTTGCATACCAAGTTAAAACACATTATACCACTTATATCAATGTATACGCCCGGCTCTCTAGCGTAGTTGGCTAAACCGGATTGCGTGGAGATCGGGTGACGAACTCCTTGTAGTCCGGGTTCAATCCCGGGGGTAGGCAGGAAAGCCACATTTTCTCCCAGATTTACGGTATTTTACAATGGAATCAAGGCCGAAAGGTTGCGATATCCAAAATACCGAGCCTAAGGGTTAACAACTCATGGCTTCGGGATACTAAAACAAACAAACAATATCAATGAACACGGTTACAGCAAGACATTTGACTGTGCAACACCAGATGTGGCATATAATGAGAGGCATGGGATTTCTAAAACATCTGGTGTCCTTAATGGAATCTCTCTACCATGAAGCGGTCAGGCTAGCTGGTGAAACATCAGAATGGTTTGAAGTGCAGATAGGAGTGAGACAGGGCTGCATTCTTTCTCCTTCCCTCGTTTACGTATATGCTGAAAATGTTACGAGAAACGCGATTAGCGATGAGGCATGTGCGAGCTGTAATCCACTAAAAATTAGAAGTAATCATATCCCGGAATTCAGGTATGCAGACGACACATTTCTTCTTTCCAACAATGTACAAGGTTTAGAAAAATTAATTCTGGCCATCAAAAAGCACGCGAAGAAATGAACCTGTTTATGAATTAAAAAAAACAAAAACAAATTGTGTCCTTAGTAAATACAGCACACAAACCATATAGCACAATTAGAAATAAAGAAATAGAAAATATAACAGATTTCGAATACTTGGGCTCTTTAGTAAACAACAGTGGCGACTGGTAGAAAGAAGTCAGTTAGCAATGCAGAGATTAAACAGTATAAGAAACCTATGATAAAGCACTGGTCATCATCATTATCATAAACCACTTCTGCCGTTAAGCGCCGTGAGGAGGAGTAATTTGCGATCCAGTGCACGCTGGTTGCCACTGGCTATTGTCAAGCCGTGAATGCTTAGAGGGTCTTTAATGTTGTCGATCCCCTTTTTCGCGGCTGTCCTCTTGCTCTTGTAGCTGATCTTCTGAGATGTAGTCCTTGTGATGGTATTTGATCTTGCTCCATTCGGACGAGATGGCTAAACCACTTGATCTGATGTTTCTTGATGAATCTAGTACAAGGTGTCGTTCCCACAATTTGTCTGATAGTTTCATTATTCACGCGATCTTAGATGGTTAGGTTGGCTGCTTTTCTCGGGCATCTCATCTCGCAGGTGGTGATTTTGTGTATATCGGCTTTAGATAGTGTCCATGTTTGGCACTGGCAGCGTAATGTTGGAATGAATATGCTGTTTATAATCTGTCTCACTGCACTCATAGTTATACTCGGATGTATTAATAATAGTGACAATTGGTATATAAGTGCACATGCTTTCTAACATCTGGATTCTATTTCTCTGTCAATTCTACCATCTTCCGTGATCATACTTGTTAAATTATTAAATACACTAGTAAATTGGTTGAAGTAAAAACCTTGAGATTGTGAATTCTCATGTGGCAACTTACAGTTGTGAGTCTTGGACTCCACTCAGTCATTAAGGGAAAAAAAAAATAGATTGAAATGTTATAGAAATATTCTTAGAGTACCATGGATTAAGAAGAGGAGAAACACAGACATTCTAAACGAGTTGAACATCAAGGGGAGAACTGGCTCATAAACAGCATCCTGTCCCGAAAGTTGAAGTATGTTGGTCACATCAAGCGTCATGGTGGCTTGGAAAAGACGGTGATAGAGGGTACAGTTTGTGGGAAGCGAGGCAGGGGTCGACCACCGCGAAGATGGATACAGGACATTGAAGAAGCATTGTCAGTGAAAGCACATGGGGCTGGAGAGCCGGCTAGGAAGAGGGATACTTTCAGGCATGCCGTGAAAAGAGCGACATTCAGTAAAGGACATGCTCATTGATGATGATGAGCCAAATTTTAAAAGGTTATGCCACTTAAGTCAATCCATAGGGTTACAAATTTTCAAAGTTAGGCATGACTTTTTGACGGACTATAGTCAGCCAGAGGGTCGGATTTTGATCGTCTGTTGAATCACACAACATCATCATCATGTAGCAGGTCCTTTGCAGAACGTCACTCTCATCACAGTCTGCATGAAACAAACTCTGTCTCTCACCAGCTCTCTCCCGCCTCATGTACTTTCACACTCAAAGAGTCACTTATATCCTATGTCCATCTTCGTGTCGGTCGGCCCCTGCCTCTCCTTCCTGGTACCATGCCTTCTGCTTTAATTTTTTCCAATCCGTCGTGGCGCTTGATCTGACCAAAATATTTCAGCTTTCGAGAAAGGATGCTGTTTATTAGCCAATCTTCTTGGTGTTCAGATTTTTCAAGATGTCAATATTTCTCATCTTCTTTGTCCAATATATTTTGAGAATCTTACGATAGCATTTCAGCTCAAAAGCCCCTATTCTCTTTCTTAAGGACTAAATCACACAACAGTCGTTTTAAATATATTATTAAAAATAAATGTATGTTATTATTGACATTAATGCTTTAAAAAAATTACAACACAAATGTCGATTTGTTTACATAAAAAAACCTCCTAAATTCAACCCTGTTTTAAGTGCAGAGAAGCAACGTGACTGCTTTAATATATCACCATTCGGAGATGAGGTAAACACTAAATATCCCAGGCCGGCCTTGAGACTCCGAGATTTGTTAACCGTATCAAAGCTAGAGTTGCGGACCAATCTCATCTGTATGAATTGTTAACTTGTAAGCATAGAAACTCACCCACGAACGCACACGGACACACAGAACACACACATACACAATCAACTGATTGGATGAAACGGTCTGAACAAACATACATTTGTTACCAAGTAACTACCAGTCGTTGTGATGGATTGGTTAATCTAAGTGAGTGCCTTTTGTCGCGCAAAAAAAGTGGGGTGAAGTGTGAGTGTGTGTGTGTGTTTGTGTGCGCGCGCGCATGTACGTGTGCCGCGTCGGGCCTAGCCATCGTCGAATGCGCATTCCAATGACTCTTAAGTCAAACACTGGAGGACAGACCACCAAAAGCCTTTGTCCTCTTAAATTGACCATCTTTTTGTCTACACCCGGTCTGTCTGGACAAACATTCGTGTCTCCTCCTCACCACTCCCCTCCTCCTCCACCTTCTTATTTTTCTTGTTCTTGTTGTTCTTCTTTTTGTTTTCTTGTTCTTGTTCCTGTTCTTGTTCTTGTTCTTCTTCTTCTTCTTCTTCTTCTTCTTCTTCTTCTTCTTCTTCTTCTTCTTCTTCTTCTTCTTCTTCTTCTTCTTCTTCTTCTTCTTCTTCTTCTTCTTCTTCTTCTTCTTCTTCTTCTTCTTCTTCTTCTTCTTCTTCTTCTTCTTCTTCCTCTTCTTTTCCTTCTTCTTCTTCTTTTCCTTCTTCTTCTTCTTCTTTTGCTGCTGCTCCGTCTCCGTCTTTTTCTTTATCGTTCACTCTTAAAAGAGGGGTTGGCACATTGTATTGTGGTTTAAAGGTGGGCTTTGATGAGTGCATGACTAACACATCCAGTTTCAGCAGGAGGCTGAGAGTATACCCTCCTCCCCATAAAGTGAGTTATGTGTAATGACTTAGGTGTTAGATTATCATCACAACACTCCGGACACACCCATAGGTGCTCAGATTCCCCTCTCCACATATTCATCATCATCGTGCGGTTAATAGTGCCAGTTCTATGATAGTTAACAAGACTTCTTGTGCGTCCAGTGTGCTTCTCATGCTTGTCTGTGCCGATCTTTACCCCCAATTCGCGTATTTTTAACAGTGATGTGGACACGCTGCTTCCAAAATCCTCAGAACGTCCTATCTCTCTAAAGGCAATGACAATATCTGCGTGATCCATGGGACGGCCATCTTCAAATGATGCAGTACCTGCCAGTCTATCAGCTCTTTCATTACCAACAACGCCTACATGCACTGGGAAGAATATAAAGGTAACTTCACACATAGGCTGTCAGTAATTCACATCAAGTGAACTACTGACAGCCAAACGGGAAATATGTGTGCAAGCACTAGGTCTGCTTAAGAGGAGTACAGTGTGTGTCAACACTTGCATCCGTCTAAACATCAATCTATGTACGAGTGCAGCAGTTTTGAAGCTTCGTACTCCACTCAATCACGTACTGAACTGACAGTCAGGTCTCAGCATACCGGATCTTCATACTCCACTTATTCACTTGCTGAACTGACAGGCGGGCTCGGCATATTGGATCTTCATACTCCACTAATTCACGTGCTGAACTGACAGTCAGGTCTCAGCATATTGGATCTTCATACTCCCCTCATTCACGTGCTGAACTGACAGTCAGGTCCCAGCATACCGGATCTTCATACTCCACTTATTCACTTGCTGAACTGACAGGCAGGTCTCGGCATATTGGATCTTCATACTCCACTAATTCACGTGCTGAACTGACAGGCAGGTCTCGGCATATTGGATCTTCATACTCCACTAATTCACGTGCTGAACTGACAGTCAGGTCTCAGCATACTGGAGATTCATACTCCCCTCATTCACGTGCTGAACTGACAGTCAGGTCCCAGCATGCCGGATCTTCATACTCCACTTATTCACTTGCTGAACTGACAGGCAGGTCTCGGCATATTGGATCTTCATACTCCACTAATTCACGTGCTGAACTGACAGTCAGGTCTCAGCATACTGGATATTCATACTCCCCTCATTCACGTGCTGAACTGACAGTCAGGTCCCAGCATACCGGATCTTCATACTCCACTTATTCACTTGCTGAACTGACAGGCAGGTCTCGGCATACCGGATCTTCATACTCCACTAATTCACTTGCTAAACTGACAGACATATCTCAGCATACTGAATCTTTATTCGCTAATACATTTCTATAGGTTTCCCTCTTTCACCAAAATTTAACACAAGGTTGCGCATATCGGGGGGGGGGGGGGGGGGCTGGGGCTGGGGGTGGGGTGGTTCAAGATAATCTTGTTGGGCTTTATTTATTTGTTTTAATACCAGTGTGTTGAGGAATGAGCAGGCAGATAGACTGACCGGCCCTGTACCACTTGGTGGTAAATTGATGTATGACAAGCTAGATTTTGTGATGGCCTTCTGGGAACGAGTGAAAAGTGCGGAGACGCAGATAAATCATTAGGGTCTAAGTAGAATGGCGCTGCGAGGAGTTACCAGTGGATCTGGCAGACGCTCAACACTCAGGGGAAGGATGAGACGGATATACAATCAGACGGTTACTGTGCCATCGGAATTGGAATTCTTCGCTTGTTGCTGAAGTTGGGGACGGAGCACTTATTGCGTGAAGAAGCTGTTCGTTCACACACTGAGTTTGCCCTGAAGGTCAACTAGTACAAGCGTGATGATTCACTATAAGACATCTGTTGTGCTTCTCAATAGCCGAACTGGCCTCTGACATCGCTGTAATGTCGATTCCTAATACAACATTACACAGTCAACCTTTGTTCATAATATTTTTTTAAACAAGGCATAGAAATTACAAAACCAACGGTAATATTAGGATCAGTCTTCCTTCATTAACACTTACTACACTTATTGGATTCAGGTCAGTTGGAAAGCGAAAAAGAGTAGCCTAACGGCGCTGCACAGGCAAAATTTACAGTTGAATATCTACCTAGAGTATTTCTGGTTCCTAGTTGGTGCTACGGTATTTCGAGCACTGCGCTGAAATTCTTCGGACTCAGGCTTGAGTTAGAAGTAGAACGGAACACTTATGGGTTACTACCCTTGTGTCATGATGTTGATCCATGGTTTAAAGTTTAAACTGGATTCAGGTGCGATAGGAATTCACATAGAAACGGCACTTGTATCCATGGATCAGTGTGTAGAAGAAGACACATTTTTTTAGAACACACATTGACACTTTTACCTAAAGTACGTGTCGTAAGAATTTTGCAATATGTGTATGCGCAACAGCTCAAACAAGATGGCCGCAGCACTGTTAACATGCACAGTGGAGGAGCAACAAGGATTTATTCGTGTGTGTGTGTGTGTGCGTGCGTGTCTGTGACTGTCTGTGTCTGTCTGCTTGTGTCTGTCTGTCTGTGGCTGTCTGACTGTGTCTGGCTGTCTCGGTCTGTCTGTCTGTCTGTCTGTCTGTCTGTCTTTCTGTTTGTCTGTGTCTGTCTGTCTGTCTGTTTGTCTGTCTGTTTGTCTGTCAAACAAGATGGCCGCAGCACTGTTAACATGCACAGTGGAAGAGCACAGGGATTTATTTGTGTGTGTGTGTGTGTGCGTGCGTGCGTGTCTGTGCCTTTCTGTGCTTGTCTGTGTCTGTCTGCTTGTGTCTAGCTGTCTGGGTCTGTCTGTCTGTCTGTCTGTCTGTATCTGTCTGTGTCTGTCTGCTTGCGTCTGTCTGCTTGTGTCTATCTGTCTGTCTATCTGTCTGTCTGTGGCTGTCTGGCTGCCTGTCTGTAGCTGTCTGTCTGTCTGTCTGTCTGTCTGTCTGTCTGTCTGTCTGTCTGTCTGTCTGTCCGTCCGTCCGTCCGTCTGTCTGTCTGTCTGTCTGTCTGTCTGTCTGTCTGTCTGTCTGTCTGTCTGTCTGTCTGTCTGTCTGTCTGTCTGTCTGTCTGTCTGTCTGTCTGTCTGTCTGTCTGTCTGTCTGTCTGTCTGTCTGTCTGTCTGTCTGTCTGTCTGTCTGTCTGTCTGTCTGTCTGTCTGTCTGTCTGTCTGTCTGTCTGTCTGTCTGTCTGTCTGTCAAACAAGATGGCCGCAGCACTGTTAACATGCACAGTGGAGGAGCTACAAGGATTTATTCGTGTGTGTGTGTGTGTGCGTGCGTGCGTGTCTGTGCCTGTCTGTGCTTGTCTGTGTCTGTCTGCTTGTGTCTAGCTGTCTGGGTCTGTTAGTCTGTCTGTCTGTATCTGTCTGTGTCTGTCTGCTTGTGTCTGTCTGCTTGTGTCTGTCCATCTGTCTGCTTGTGTCTGTCTGCTTGTGTCTGTCTGTCTGTCTATCTGTCTGTCTGGCTGTCTATCTGAGGCTGTCTGACTGTCTGTGTCTGTCTGTGTGTCTATGTCTGTCTGTCTGTTTGTCTGTCTGTCTGTCTGTCTGTCTGTCTGTCTGTCTGTCTGTCTGTCTGTCTGTCTGTCTGTCTGTCTGTCTGTCTGTATCTGCCTCTGTCTGTCTGTCTGTCTGTCTGTCTGTCTGTCTGTCTGTCTGTCTGTCTGTCTGTCTGTCTGTCTGTCTGTCTGTCTGTCTGTCTGTCTGTCTGTCTGTCTGTCTGTCTGTCTGTCTGTCTGTCTGTCTGTCTGTCTGTCTGTCTGTCTGTCTGTCTGTCTGTCTGTCTGTCTGTCTGTCTGTCTGTCTGTCTGTCTGTCTGTCTGTCTGTCTGTCTGTCTGTCTGTCTGTCTGTCTGTCTGTCTGTCTGTCTGTCTGTCTGTCTGTCGAAGAATGAAGTTTCAATACGGATACAGAATTTCTAAAAACATCGGGAGCGGTAACCGAAAGTAGTTTTGCTTGGCAAGGGTCAAATAGTATCAGATTTTGTGTACGAAAGTACCAACTTCGACAGCC
>CAJHNH020001196.1:238909-286955 GCA_905116865.2 Candidula unifasciata
TCTATTTTTCTAGTGTTAGTATTAACTTTTTTTTTTCACATGAAATATTTGTGGCTGCCTATCGCCCAGAAAACGCTCGGCTGCGGATTGGAAGGACGTGGGTTCGGTTCCTGACTAAAGTCAGATTTGTATAAAAAAATGTCTTTGGCTCCCATGTAGACCCAGCCTTGAGTGGGTACTAGGTGGAGTAATGGGAAATCAAGGCCGTCGGCGTGATGCTAACCACATCACCCACCAAATGCCGTTTGATCTATAAAATATAGGTCTAGCCCTATATGCCCAATACGACTGAAAGGCGAGGAAAAGGATACTTTACTTACTTTACCTAACGCCCAGAAAAACAAGCAATGTTGACATCATATGCGTAAATAGCCATATAATCTACTCTATCATCACCAGATACAGCAATGATGTCGTTACCTTTTGCTGGGACACATTCTGCTAGGACATTAAAGGCATCCACAGTGAGATGGCAACAGCTGTGAACACGCAGTAACCCCTAGCGTAGCGTATTTGATCAGCGTCTCCGGTTATAATTAACTCTTTTAACCAGTTTTGCCACTTTTCTTTGAAAGAAAAAAAAAACCGTTCAAAACGGAGTCAACAAATATATAAAAATATCAAAATTTGCATGGAAATCATCTAGAAAAACATCCAAATGGAAAGAGTCACAAATTACACAGCAATTGGTATGACTTACCTATATAATCATGTCCTCATCTTTACTGAAGTCTGCCTTATAATATCCAAAAGATAAACTTAGCTTGGATGATAAAGGTGAAGCTTCAGATCCAAAATGAGCCTGGTATGCTTTAGATATTCCAAATTCTTTTAATACCCTGTGGCACAGTCGTGCCTTGACATCCCCCAAGAAATAGATGTGCCTAGTTCGGCCAAGGTGAATGGATATAGTTCGTAGCTCTCTTCGATCGTACTCAAGAACAAGGCCAGTGATGTAACAATTACACAAGAGCTGGTTTATTCACAATATTCTCGTCACACAGAATTCATAAATTCAATAAGCAATAGTATAAGAACACTTCATTATCTTGTTACTGGCTATTCGCATGACTCTCTACGAGTTCCTTAATCACTTCTCTAGCTAAACTCCAAGTTTAACATATACCTTCTAAACGAAGTACAGCATTAGTTTTCTCAACTGGTCTCTCAAGCGGTCCGGTCCTAACTGTTCTCTCAAGCCCCTGGCTCTGACTTTACTCCCCGCTTTCCCGCTCTTTCTGGCGTGCCTTCTCAATCACTCCCGTCACCCGTCTTTGGTGGTCACGTTTGGATGAACGTATCTCTTCAGCTGGTCACAGTGCATCTGCTTGCTCACAGGTACTCGTCGAATGTTTCATCCTTCACTGTCAGATGTCATGGCGGTTATCGTGCAGATGTTCTGTATAGCTGGCCCGGCCAGCTTTCAAATCACTGTATTCTGTCATGCCAACGAGTGAGGGATAGGCGTGCTTTTATGCTCCTCTGAAACGTATGCTTTTTTCGTTTTACCCCTTTCTGCCTATATTTCATTATATTCGCCCCACACATTTAAAAAAAAAAATGTTTCCTGTCTGCAATTTTATCACTAAAAACTACTCTACCCGCTACCTGACTAGACCTTAAATAAACATCTAGCCACGTAATGAAAGCATACATCATAATATGTAACATAAGAAAATTCATGTAGTATAAGGAAAAAGTGACATTCATACAATAACTCATAGTCAATAATTCGAAAGACATAAAATAAAAGAGTTGTCTAGAGTATAAAGGAATACTATATGTATTCCCACTTTATAAAGTCATGATCACTTCTACAACGGTTACTGAACATCTATACGATAACTAGTGAGATAAAATAAAATGATAAACATTGTAATGTATTTAAAATGGTTCATATATATATATATATATATATATATATATATATATATATATATATATATATATATATATATATATATATACAACAAGAAATCACATGCCATGTATCCCCAGTAACCAGTAACGTAAAACCCGACAATGTCATCTCCCCAAAAGAAAAAAAATGGAATCTCTGAGAAAGTCAACATAGACTGAATAATGAAGTATAAACTTAACAGAGCATAATGAATTCTTGTACTGTTAGGTATATTAACTGGAGAGAAATTTCTCGGAAACAACCGTAGCATTTCTTCAAGTCGAATGTACAATGCCACCTCCTGTATTTACAGGTATTTATCTACTGTGATAGTCCACAGCGTTTATTGTTGCTTCCTTAAGCGGTTGCTTCCTCAGTGGTGTAAATGGATGCATACATAAACGATGTTAGTGGTTTAAATGGGTGCATACACAAACGATGTTTTTAATGTTAATTGGTACATACACACATGCTGTTTCTAGTGTTCTTTTTCTTCCTCTTTCGTTGGCTTGAAATAAATTATATATATCTGCAATGGTGTCTCTAGTATGAACTTCACAGTCTTTTGTAATTCACTCAGCGACCCGTAAAGCTTGACTTGCACCGAAGCTTTGCATTGATATGTTGTATTTAAGACAGTCTTGGAGGACATGATCTGTTGTCTCAGGTAGCAATCCACACGTGAACATATACAAACGATGTCAGTGGTGTAAATGGTTGCATACACAAACGATGTCAGTGCTGTAAATGGTTGCATATACAAACGATGTCATTGGTGTAAATGGTTGCATATACAAACGATGTTTATGATGCCAAGCGGTTCAGATCCTACAGACATGTAAAAATTGAAATATGTTCTGTAATTATACAGAAAGGAATTGTGTGGTATAAAAAGGTTTAGAAATTACACTGACGCCATATTGTCCTGAAAACTGAATCACCATTGCATCGACACGAGAAAAACAAGAAAACCGTTACAAGGAGTCTGTCGATGAGATCCGGATGATGGTGGTAAAGTTGATGATGATGTTGATGATAACGATGATGACGACGTTAACGATGATAATTAAGATGATGATGACATTGACAATGATGCTGATGAGAATGGTGACGATGATAACGAGGAATATGATGAGGACGATGATGACGAATACGATGATGATGATGACAATAACGATGATGATAATGATAACGATATTGATGATGATGATGATGACATGGGAAATCTAAGGCTACATGCAACAATTCATGTTGAAATTATTTGAACTTTGGAGATATTTGTTAAAGTGTAAGGGCAAGAATGGTGAAACACACCACAACCAGTTATTTATAGACTGACCCAGACTAAATATAGCGGTGTCCACATCTGACCACCATTCAATCATCCCGCGTATGTCAGCACAAAATTTCTCCTAATTATCCAGCAGACAGCCAGACAGCAGGGAAACAAGTGAGTTATTACTCATATTACTAATTAGGGGGCGTCCCTATGTGGGATGAAATTATTAGTTATTTTGAAGCTCTACCCTGGCTTTTGCTGGGGGGGGGGGGGGTCCTTAATATAGCCGGGCCTGAAATATGGCTTAACAGCTGAACAGGGTTTCCAGGACCTCTCCACGGGTAATTTTCATCCTCATGGTGGCACTTTGTGTCACCGGGTGTTTATTGCATGTGTGATGTCCTGGTGGGGTACAATGAGAGAGAGAGAGAGAGAGAGAGAGAGAGAGAGAGAGAGAGAGAGAGAGAGAGAGAGTGAGTGAGTGAGTTGTAACAACACAATAATTATCACTGAGTCCCAATGTCAAACGCAGTTTTTGTTTTGTTTTTAAGCCCCACCCTGGTTGTTGCCGGAGACCCTAATATAACCCAATCTATGGGTTGAACAGGGTTTCTGGGACCTCTTCCCAGTTGATCCTCATCCGAATAGTAGCATTTTATGTCACCGGGTGTTTATTGCTCAATGGGTGTCCTGGTGGGGTCAAATGTCATTCTCACTCACTCACTCACTCACTCACTCACTCACTCACTCACTCACTCACTCACTCACTCACTCACTCACTCACTCACTCACTCACTCACTCACTCACTCACTCACTCACTCACTCACTCACTCACTCACTCACTCACTCACAGAGTAAGTTGTCACCACAAGACGGGTGTTGTTACATTACAAGAGAATTAGACTGGAATTAGGCTTGGTAAAATTCGTAGTAAAGAATTTTGAAGATGCGGGATTTAGTCTTTCATAAAAATCTAAATAAAATAAAAATGCAAGAAAAAAGAAACAGTTAAATTACTGTGTTTTAGATGGAAATAAGTCATGCTGCTTACGTTTTCACAAGTTTTCCCGAATCAGCAAGCAGATGGCGTGACGATCAGGACACAAAGTGAGTTGTAACCACACGACGGGTTTTGTTACTTTACTAGTGTTTTAGATTGGAATCAGGCATCCCATGATTTGTAGTAAAGAAATGTCGGTACATGTCATGAAAATCACCCCATCTCATTGAGCGCGAGATTTCATGCCAACTCCCTTTCATGCCTTGGTGGTTCCCACAGGCTGTCCTATGTTGTAGGGGTATAAGTCCAAGTCAAGTAATGTTGACTACGGTTGAATGAGATAAACGTATGTATGATTGATAAATTAACAGCGTAAACAAATATATTTGACTCAGCCCCCGTCCTGCCCCCTCCCGAGTAAAACACACATATTGGATACATCTCAAGTTAAAACACGCACGTTTGCTACGTTTCAAGTTAAAATACACATGCCCGAGAGAGTCCAAATTAAAACACACATGTTTGATTCATCCTAAGTTAAAAGACACATGTTTGATGCATTTTAAGTTAAAACACACATGTTTTATGCATCCTAAGTTGTAACATACATGTTTGATGCATTTAAAGTAAAAAAAAATAATTGTTTGATAATTCCGAAGGCAAAACACACACGTATTACACTTCCCACGTATAATACTCAAATATTTAATAATTTCTAAGTTAAAACACACCTGTTTGATAATTCCTAAGTTAAAACATATCTGTTTGATATTTCCTTAGTAAACACATCTGTTTGATAATTCCTTAGTTTAAACCCTTTTGTTCGGAACTTCATCAGTTTAAAATGTATGCACTCTTGCCTGTCAGCTAGTCTTACCCCATTGATTCTATTATTACAAAATCTAAGCGTGTGTACAGACAGGATTAAATTCTGATTTTGGTGAATAAATCGGATTATTGATTTTGATAGTCACAGATTCCACCACTTGTAGAAATCGTCAGTTCGATGTGTGATAAAATATAATCAATATTAGTTTGGATTAACTGGGTGGACTGTATATAGCTGTTTTTTACATCAGTAAGCAAAGATAGACTGCATTTAATATTAACTGATTTGATAAACGGGACCCCGTTAGGCTAATTTTATTGGCTGTTTACAGATCTTAAGAACTTTAATTATTACCCTAGTTAGCATTTAGGTATTTTGTTGTTATGTTGCATTAGGAAGAATTACTTTATTACACTTGATTTTGTGCACTGATTGTTTTTCTCCAGATCAATCTAGATGACTCTACTGACGTAGCAGACTCCGAGCTGCTAATTATTCACTTATCCACATATCTGCATACCTAGACAACCACGTACCCGTACATCATATTCGCATCCACAGAGCCGAGCCACATATCCAGGTGAAGTGTTTCATAGTCATTGTTTGATCATCTAGTACCTTGTGGCATCAAGGTAAAAACGAGCAGTGCGAGAGTGTTTGTTTGTGTACATCGTATACGGGAATTCCCAGAGACTCCGCGATTCCATCTGTTCATCGTTTTCATCGCCCGGCATCTCTTTCAATTTCCGCATAGATTTGTATTGCAACAAATCATAATAATCGAATAAAATATATCTGATTGACTGACTAAATTTTCTAACCACATTCTAAAATTGGTAATTGCTGGTTCGGATTTATGTAATCAAGCATCTCCCGATCCATTCTGGAGCTAACTGGTGGTAATACTGATTCCTTGTGACTGATTCAGTTTAATTATTTTCGTTGAGTGGATTGGTTGAAACCAATTGATTGGAAGGGACTAGTTTAGATTGTACAAGTGCGCTACTACCGCTCGTTAGAGTCTATACTTTGAAAGGAAGAGTAAAGACTACTGAACTGTGCAGGAGTTTCGCTATCAATCTCCCAGTTGCCCTGCTAGAACATTGGATCTGGACGTTATTTGTGCCCATTGACGAGTCCAGGTGTTTCACAAGGTAAGACAACTCTATCGTTGTTACTGTGATAGTGTTCAAATTGTAGTTCTTATTTGGATCGGTTTCAATTATCAAGTTATCAGTTGTGTTGTCTCCGTAAACCATAAATAAACAGAGGGGTGACCTGACCATTGAGGCCGTAGACATGTTATATACATACATACTACCCCCCCCCCCCCCATAGAAACATGGAAAACAACTAAGGCAATTATAAATAAACTACAGATATTCATTAACTGGTGCCTTTGCAGAATTGAGGGAATTAAATGGCATGATAGAAGTACAAGTGCAGAGCTGCAGGAGAAAATAAATAAGTTCTAGTGCACAAGAGGTGAAGAAAACACTCTGGCATTGCATAGGACACACGTTGAGAAAACCTGAGAACAATATAACTAGAACATCTCCAGACTGGAACCCACGAAGGCATAGAGATAAATGAAGGCCAAAAACACACGGAGGAGGGAGCTAGAGAGTGATGTTAGAAAGATTGGGCGGGGTGGGGGGGGGAGGGGACATGACGAAGAGCTGCATGCAATATCTAAGGATAAAACAACTTAGCGTTAGTTTGGTTAAGAAAGGGTTTATGCTTTATTGGATCTTAGAAATGCAGAGAAGAAAAACGTGAAGAAAAAGAAAATAATAAGAAGAAGAAGAAGTAGAAAAATATATTGATGATAATGATGACAGTGATTAGTAGTAGTAGTTCATTTTACCCCACTAGGACATCTCACAAGCGATAAACACCCGATGACACAAAGTGCCACCATGTGGATGAGGATCACTCATGGAGATTTCCCGGAAACCGAGTTCAGCCATTAGACCATATTTATGGCCGGGCTATATTGCGGCCCCTGGAAAGAGCCAGGCTGGGGCTTCAAAATAATGAAAAATTGCATCTCACAAGGAGATGACTAGTTACATGACAATGATGATGAAGACGCGCTTTTTAATGCATTTTTTTTACATTTTCGTAAAACCCTAAAGTTTTGATTTTCCCAGCTTCCCCCGCCCATTTAAAAATAGCCAAAAATGTTTCACGGTGTCGTAATTACAATATTTCCGTTACGTCACACTCTGACGTTACCGCAGCGGTTAATTTGTTTGATAACAGCAAGCAACAAAAAGAACAATTTATTCAGTCACGTATTTTATTCAGCTGGAAAAATATCCATGGATTAACCTAGAATACAATAAACAGAATATTTATGTAAGTTAAGCAGATTAGCTATGAGAATTGTGGGAGGAAAACAGTTGGTAAACATATGATGAAATATTATTGTGTTGACCCGTGTATATAACCTTAGCTTATTGTGTTGACCCGTGTATATAACCTTAGCTTATTGTGTTGACCCGTGTATATAACCTTAGCTTATTGTGTTGACCCGTGTATATAACCTTAGCTTATTGTGTTGACCCGTGTATATAACCTTAGCTTATTGTGTTGACCCGTGTATATAACCTTAGCTTATTGTGTTGACCCGTGTATATAACCTTAGCTTATTGTGTTGACCCGTGTATATAACCTTAGCTTATTGTGCGATAAAATAGTTTGGTAGGCGATTTTCTACAAAATCTATGTATTATTCATCACTGAGTAATGTCATAAAAAAATATAGGTGACAAAATATGTTCCGTCTTCAGATTTAAGGTTGTCGTAGTTGTTTCAACTCTACTGCAATTGGGTCATCCCCCCCCCCACCCCGCCCCCCCCCCCATGCTTGCTCCGTTCCTGTGCAAGTGAAAATCCAACAAAATGTCCCTCACTGTCGCACTGGCACGTCTAGTGGACACACAATTAGTCCCTACACAATCCAGAAATATGCACACGCAGTAAATGTTTAAGGCAGTTGCTAGAGGCGTCAAAGTCTACGGTTGCCACCAGAAATCCTGTTTGTCATTAAAGGAAGTTATTCAGTGACAATGAATTTTAATAATTTGATTTTGAATTTAGAAAATAATAAGCATTAAAGATATATATATATATATATATATATATATATTATATATATATAATATATATATATATATATATATATAAGCTTTTAATATTTTCCTTGCATTCTCTTCTTCTTCTTCTTCTTCTTCTTCTTCTTCTCTTCTTCTTCTTCTTCTTCTTCTTCTTCTTCTTCTTTCTCATTCTTCTTCTTCTTCTTCTTCTTCTTCTTCTTCTTCTTCTTCTCTCTTCTTCTTCTTCTTCTTCTTCTTCTTCTCTTCTTCTTCTTCTTCTTCTTCTTCTTCTTCTTCTTCTTCTTCCTTCTTCTTCTTCCTTCTCTTCTTCTTCTTCTTCTTCTTCTTCTTCTTCTTCTCTCTTCTTCTTCTTCTTCTTCTTCTTCTTCTTCTTCTTCTTCTTCTTCTTCTTCTTCTTCTTCTTCTTCTTCTTCTTCTTCTTCTTCTTCTTCTTCTTCTTCTTTCTCTTCTTCTCTTCTCTTCTTCTTCTTCTTCTTCTTCTTCTTCTTCTTCTTCTTCTTCTTCTTCTTCTTCTCTTCTTCTTCTTCTCTTCTTCTTCTTCTTCTTCTTCTTCTTCTTCTTCTTCTTCTTCTTCTTCTTCTTTTCTTCTTCTTCTTCTTCTTCTCTTCCTCTTCTTCTTCTTCTTCTTCTTCTTCTTCTTCTTCTTCTTCTCTTCTTCTTCTTCTTCTTCTTCTTCTTCTTTCTTCTTCTTCTTCTTCTTCTTCTTCTTCTTCTTCTTCTTCTTCTTCTTCTTCTTCTTCTTCTTCTTCTGCTTTTCCTTTTCTGTCTTCTCCTTCTTCTTTTTCTTTTTCTCCTTCTCCTCCTCTTTTTCCTCCTTCTCGCCTCCCATTTTCCCGCCTCATGTATCTAGGGAGATATAATGTTCTACCTCTTGACCCTGTTGCCGCACCGACATGAAGACACATCGTGCTGTTGCAGACCTCTCTCTGATGTGATTCTTCCCCCCCCCCCCTTCCCCCCATCTTAAGACTCCCATTGAGTTAGTTGTATATCCTTTAGGAGGAGCGGCTGGCCGAACGTTTAGAACCTTAGTCTCTCAAGCGGGAGACCCAGGTTCCAATCCTCAGTAAGCTAGGGATTTTTCACTGTCGAGGGGTAAAATTAAACCTCACCTTCACAGTCGTGGCGACAGCACTAGCTATGGGGATCGTAAATCCTCTGGCCTAAAGACCCCCCTGTCTACACCTCAAAAGTAGTTTTAGAAAAAAGGCAGAATTGATTCTTTTGGCAGTCTGGCCTATTCTTTTCAAAACATTGCGGAATCAACCGTCCCATCTGTTTTTAGAAGATACTTTTACTTTCAGCGGTTTTTGACTCCCATTTTCGGCCACAAAATTTAGTGTTTAATATACCTCATTTACCTAAAAGTGCGCAGCGGAAACCCACCTGATTAGCTTAGTTTCTTGGACAGGCATAGCCATATTTTGTAGATGAAGCCAATAGTGGGTGGCATTGGCCGGTCCGTAGGCGTTGCGTAATTAGGAAGGACATCTCCAGACAAAATTATTGGAATTGCTAGGATGGACGCTCAGTTACATCAGCTATTCCTTTGGGTTTGTCTGAAGATATGTGTTTTTCTGTGTAGGGCTTTTGTTCTGTTTTTGCGTGGTGTGTACGTGTAGGTGTATATGTGTATGTATGTCTCTACCAGAGGCGCTGCACTAAGGAAAATAAGAGGTGCTCCCTTAGCAGCTGCCTTACAGAATGTCTGACCAAAAGCGGGGCCTCACAGGGGTTAATTTTTTTTAAGAGCAACAGTAATAATAATAATAATAACAACAACATTAACAACAACAACAACAACAACATTGTGCTGGATGGCTTCTTCTTAAACATCATCACCATTATCATCATCATCATTATCATTTGCTTCTGCTGCTTCTTACTCTTCTTCTTATTCCTTTTCTTCTTCTTCTCCTCCTCCTCCTTCTACTTACTGCGTTTCTGTAGTGTTCCCTTTACTCTCTCTTTCTACACATCTCTTTCTTGGTCGGCTTCTTGCCCTGTACTACTCATGTAGTGCGCTCTAGCCGCTGGCTGATTTTGTTCCATTCAGACAAGATGACCAAATCATTTGATGCTTTGATGTTCTGTCAAATAATGTAAGTAGAAACAGAAATAACGCAAATCGGCTTTATATCCATACTACATATTGGTTCAAATTCTCATCGTCGGATTTTGTTATCGAAAAATTATGGCTTTGGCTCTTAGATCAACACAACCTTAAATGCTAGCAGGTAAAGACATGGAAGTAAAGGCGGTTGACCACGTCACTCATCTAGTGCCAAATTTGTCTAGAAATATACTTAGCATCGTATGTCTCATTCGCAACTAGCTTTAAAATGATCCATTTCTTTTATTGATTTGATTAGATTACAAGAACTGATATCGCAGCACTCTGGGCATTCCCATAAGCGCTCCGTCCCCATCTTCAGTTCCGATACTCCATTTCTTTTAATAAACCTTTATCAAGTTCCCTTCAGTGTGTCTGTATGCCTGAGCGGACATTTGCGGTCGTTTTGTAAACTATTTTGTGACGAGCTGGTCTGGACAGCTGTTTCTGTCCTTTTAAAAAGTGCTTTGTTTAGATAATATTATTACCAAAGTTCTAAAAATTTGCCTATTGCTTTTAATTAGCATAATAACACTGGATTAATTAAGAAATTTCTTACCCCTTTCTTAATGCTTCATTGGAGCAAAATTAAAATTAAAGAGTTGAAAGGTAATAAAGGCGAATGAGATGATTAGTCAAGGGGAACTGAAGAGTAACTTCCTCCTTTTTAAAGACTTCCTGTTCCTTTTTCAATTCAGAAATTGACCGGTTCAGACTAAAGTTGTTAGTCCGCCTGTGGTCCAATTTTCTGTTTGAATTCCCTGCCAGGGTTCCAGATGGTACTTACAGGTGGGAGCTCCAGATGTAAATCCTAAGCTTAGCTGCAGATACCCGATTGTCTGGACTGGACCGGAAGATTCGGCCTGCCTGATGTGTCACCAAGGCTTAGCCAGAAGCTGACATAAGCTACAGCTAAGTGGGAACATCTGTTGCTTTCCCAATCCATAATTTTATCCACCGCCTTTTATTTAGTTATCATTTGAATTTATATTGAATTGAAAATCCTAATAAATGTAGTTTTAATGTTCTTACAGTTTTCTGAAGTTTCATTTTAACTGTAAGTGTGTCAGTGAACAAAAGCTAGTATAACTTTAATACATTTAAATATACAAATTTAATAACAGTAGGGAATAGATGTGGGCAAACCCCAAATCCTCTAATTTAACCAGCAAGGCTGGGGGCAATATAAACCTTTATTAAGATTTAATGTTTGTAGTTCCCTCTGGACATTGCACATAGTGCATTCGCTAGTTAAAGCGAAGTTACCCGCCACAAAGTGGGAATCTCGTCCCAGGCATAGAACCCACTCACAAAGTGGGATTCTCGTCTCGGAACTTGTCACCTCACTCACAAAGTGAGGCGTTCTCCGGGTTTATAACCTAACACCACAAAGTGAATAATAGGACTGAAATCTACATTATATATGTTTTCTTGTCTTGATATTGTTCCTGGTTTACCTCCAGACAACAGCATATTTTTTTTTATATTTATTGTTCAAGTGTTTAGCCATCTTTGATTTATTTTATGGCATATACTTAAAGGACACTGGGCGCTCAGAGTCATTAGTTACTAGTTTGCCTGTTAAAGTTAGCAAAAATTAACTTGGGTAATTATGTAACTGAAATTTACAAATAGTTTAAATGTTCACTGACTTTAGGAAATCCAAATATATAATTGGCTAGGACAATTTTAAATCCCAAAAATAATGGTTGCCCATAAGGTTAAGGATTTGTTAAAATGGATTGACAATTGCATTGCTATTTTTTTTTATTGTGTGATTGATTATTTGATTGATGCATATGTGATTTGCTTACTAACCCTCTGTTGACCTAATTTTCTGAGTCTTGTCTAGTACTCTATAATTTCAGCAGCAATCATAGGTGATAATTTGCAAACTCCTTGTAAGGGCCACTACAGCTTAACCGAGATGGCAGCATATAAATATCTATTGGGCAAGACCATCTCAGACTTTGCTGCTCATGAGGCAGGTTTGAGTGGGGCTGAGCTAGATATATATGTCTCTGATTTGTTGAATGCCAAATCTCAACTAGAAGATAATGTAGGTGTCCAAGGGAGGGAAGTAGATTCTATAGATTGGTTTTTTAGAAGTATAGAAATGGGTCAGGCTTGCAAATTCACAGGTATTAAACTGCTAGAGTGTGTTGCAGAGAAGGTCAAGGAAGATTGGGAGTGGCAACTGGAATGTGTCCAAATGGAACAGCATGCACTAGCTAGAGGTTTTAAAGAGGCTGTTGAACATGCTCAGTGGAACCAGAAAGCCTTTGCTGGCGAGCCTTCCCGAGAGTTATGGATGTTCACAACCAAAAAGCCAGACACTTCCATGTCAGCCAAAAATGCATTTCTAAGTACAAGTATCAGTCACTGTACATCAGTAATTGAAGAAAGATCCCTTACCCCACCAGAATCTGGAAATGAAAACCCTGGTAGAGAATGTGAGATCCTTGGCAGCTGTCAAGAGATCAAAACTAGTGAGCCTGCAACTGCAGTGACCACTAGTGGGCTAGCTACCAAAAAACTTGAGTTAACTCAGGGTGGTGATTTCTGTCAAGATGGTCATTCCTTGGCAGAAATAAAAAGTGTTATCCCCAAAACCAACCCCATTTTAGATAATATTATTGTATCTAGAAGCTTGCACAGCAAGGAAACTTTGAAGAAGGTAGGTGGCGAGACAGAAGACTTCAGCTCCACGCTGCAGATAGTATCTTGTAAAGCGGATTCTGTTTATGTCCATGCTCCCACTACTTATTCTCACACGCAGTCAGTAGAAAGTCATGTGCTAGTTAAAGACATAGATTTTTCCAGTAAGTCGAGTGATATCCTAGAGTTTACTGAGAGAAGCAAAAACGCATCTCAGTCCTGCTTACAAGTTAGGGAAAAAGAGTCTCAGGCCTTAGATAAGTCCTTGAGGTCTCAAGGTATGTTGTTGTGTCCACTCAGAATCAAGGGCCAGCACAACTTTGACTACCAAGAAAATGAGTCTCATGCTTCTGATAAGCCACTGAGATCTCATGGTATGGTGTTGTGTCCCCTCAGAACCAAGGGCCAGCACAACTTTGACAACCCAACGACTGCAAATAAGCAGGTCATGAGAGACCAAAAGTCTCGCATCTTGGTCCAATCCAAGATGAGCCAACCAAAGCTTTTGTGGACACCTCTTCTGAAAAGAGTTGTGTGTTTCACCAAGACTAGACCGATAGCTAGGCAGACTGCTAAAAAGCTAACTAGGTCTACTGAGAACCCCTTAAAGAGTAAACTCCTTAAGCTCAGGTCGTTTGCCAGTTTAGTTAGGACCATTAATGATCCCAACCCTAAATCTGGTGAGGCTTATGCCAAATCCTCTGCAACCAGGACAGAAACTTCAGTCTGTGCCAGTGCAGCCAAGAGGAGGAAGAACCCTTCCTTTACTTCATCTTCAGATGAAACCCACAAGACCCAGTCTACGGTTGAGACTGTAGGGTCTGTACACTGTCGTAAGCAGCGCTTACCTTTTCATCCATGTAAATCCTCCCAGATAGTTTCATGGATAAGTCGCACTCAGACAGGTATCTTAAACATTGAACTGACCTTTTCCCCATGCCACTTTTTCTTTGAGATTTTTTCTCTTCAGAGAAGCGGACAGTCCGCCTTGACTTTCTCTGGGAAAAGACTTTGGTATGTTAGTCGCAGTCGGTCATATCCGCTGGGACGGGGCTACAAATCCCAGTCAGTTGTTAAGGAGAAATGTTTTGTTCCTATTGAGATCCCATAGCAGATTAATTAGGGGATAATTTAGCAGGTGGATTGTAGGTAGCAGAAACAGTATCCAGGCCAGTTTAAGTTTGATATGTAAATATCAAACTTATCTTCGTTGGGCATATGTGACGAGCTGGTCTGGACAGCTGTTTCTGTCCTTTTAAAAAGTGCTTTGTTTAGATAATATTATTACCAAAGTTCTAAACATTTTCCTATTGCTTTTAATTAGCATAATAACACTGGATTAATTAAGAAATTTCTTACCCCTTTCTTAATGCTTCATTGGAGCAAAATTATAATTAATGAGTTGAAAGGTAATAAAGGCGAATGAGATGATTAGTCAAGGGGAACTGAAGAGTAACTTCCTCCTTTTTAAAGACTTCCTGTTCCTTTTTCAATTCAGAAATTGACCGGTTCAGACTAAAGTTGTTAGTCCGCCTGTGGTCCAATTTTCTGTTTGAATTCCGTGCCAGGGTTCCAGATGGTACTTACAGGTGGGAGCTCCAGATGTAAATCCTAAGCTTAGCTGCAGATACCCGATTGTCTGGACTGGACCGGAAGATTCGGCCTGCCTGATGTGTCACCAAGGCTTAGCCAGAAGCTGACATAAGCTACAGCTAAGTGGGAACATCTGTTGCTTTCCCAATCCATAATTTTATCCACCGCCTTTTATTTAGTTATCATTTGAATTTATATTGAATTGAAAATCCTAATAAATGTAGTTTTAATGTTCTTACAGTTTTCTGAAGTTTCATTTTAACTGTAAGTGTGTCAGTGAACAAAAGCTAGTATAACTTTAATACATTTAAATATTCAAATTTAATAACAGTAGGGAATAGATGTGGGCAAACCCCAAATCCTCTAATTTAACCAGCAAGGCTGGGGGCAATATAAACCTTTATTAAGATTTAATGTTTGTAGTTCCCTCTGGACATTGCACATAGTGCATTCGCTAGTTAAAGCGAAGTTACCCGCCACATATTTCCTGAAAAACTTTTGATCTCAAATGTTGCACACTCACGCACGTACATACACACATAGTCACACACATAGACACACACACACAGAACGCGCGTTGTGGATGCAGTGTGATGTACTATATCAATAACATTTGTTTGCTTGTGTAACTGCTGATCATTGTTTGTAACTACTACTTCTCTCGACGATGAACTACATTTTTAAATGTCGGCCTGTTTGTGCTAGCACTTCTGACGGTTGCGTTATGCTTTGAAAGCCTGAATATCCTGGTGGATATTCTAAGACTGCAGTCTATGTTATTGTTTTTCCACAAGGGGGCGGTGATGGGCATTCTGTGTGTTTTTCGTTGGTACAGGAGCGGAGCAACTATGGGGCGGGGGCGGGGGTGGGGGGGGGTGAGGGTGACCCGTTTGCTAAGCAGCTGACACTAAGATTACGAGATACCAAATAATTGGCGTACAGAATTGTACAGAATGCTTGCTTGCTACATACATCCAGTTTTAACATATGTCTGTGAGTCTTGTACAATCGGTAGGCAGGCCAAACAATTTCTTGAGGCCTCAGAGATGAGGTTTTACAGAAGAATGCTTAGAATACCTTGGAAAGCCAAAAAAGAGCAACCAAGAGGTCTTGAAATATGCGGGAGCCCGAAGACAACTTAACACAGATAGAAGGAGACAGTCATCATTTTTCGGCCTTGTCATGTGTGTCGGCACACAAACTGATACATGCTGCAGGAGATCGCAGATTATAGAGAGGCATGATCGCCCACGCCAGTCGGCAAGGCACCTGATGATGATGATGATGATGATATGAGAAGAGGGAAAAAAATAACATGTTGTGACCACTGGAAAGATCTGTGGAAATAGGAATAGCGGAAGACAACGAGAGAAGATTCTTGACAGTCTTGTTGCATGGCATAGGGATGTGTTGGGACACGAACTGATACATGCTGCAGGAGATCGAAGATTGTGGAGAGGCATGATCGCTCACGTCAGTCGGCAAGGAACCTGATGATGATGATGACATAATTGTAGATGCATTTTGTAAAGACAATTAATTAATCTTGGGTATCAATTAAATTGTATGATACACAATCTTTGTTTTTTTTAGTAATTAATTTACTAATAATTAGTGGGCTGAGTGGTCTCGAGTATTGTGTCCGCCTCGAGAATAGAGGTTCTGGGTTCAATTGTATGCATTGTTGCGCACGTAAAAAAATCCCTTGGCAGCTGGAAATCGAAAAGAGTAGCCTAACGGCACTGCCTGGGCAAAATTTAGAGCTGGAATTCTGCGCAAAGTATTTCAGGATCCTCGCCAGTGCTACAGAGTCTGTGCACTGTGCTGAGCTTCTTCGGACTCAGGCTCGAGTTAGAAGAAGAACGGAGCACTTATGGGTTACTACCCGTGTGCCATGATGTTGATTCCTTTTTTTAAAGCTCAAACCTCAGTAATTAATTATGAGATGCGTGTTACATTAAAAGCGTGAGTGGTCACTTACTCTGCTTTGTTGTATTTTAGTGACAATGCTTTCTGTGGTGCACTTTCGTGTGGTAGACTGAACACATGTCTGAAACATTTGATCTGTTGTCTCATTTAGATTAGCACCTAAACACAATTCCGAACCATTTGATCTGTTGTTTTATCTGATTGACTGACTGACTTTCTACCCCACTAGCACTTCACACAAGTGATAAACACCCGACGACACAAAGTGCCACCATGTGGATGAGGATCACCGTGCAGAGGTCCCAGAAATAGCGTTCAGTCAATTGGCCATTTTTATGGCTAAGTTATATTGCGGCCCCTGGCAAGAGCCAGAGTAGGGCTTCAACTTACGAAAAATTTTATCCTAAAAAGGACGAGAAGTATATAAGTTTCATCTAGACTAGCACTCGTTCCATCCTAACTTCTTTCCTGATATCGGTTGATTGGTTGATTAGTTGATTATTCAAAAGGTTAGTTGGATAGCGATTGGTTGATTATTCGGTTATTCGATTGGCTGGGACTTCTAGTCAATATGGCGGATTTGCAGTTTTATTGTATTAGTCGTGGCACCTTTTTATTCCTGACAACAATTGGCAGTTGTAGTTATCTCCCATTGTGAAACTCAAAAGATTTGGATTAGGATCAGAACTTGAGTTTTGTGTGCGCATCCCTTTTACAAATCTGGCTAATTTCTGTGCAGAGTGTTCTTTCTTCACCTCTCAGGCAGGTGCACTCCAACTTCCATTGAAATACCCCTAATTTAGCCAACTTGTACTACATTTGTGGGGCCGGGGGTGGGTTAAAAATGTAGATGGACAGGGGGATGGACCTATTCTTTTTTTTTTTTTTTATCAACATAGTTGAGCCCGCAACCCACAGAAAACCACAGTCATTCTTTTACGCTAATATTCTAATGGGTTTACTGATAATGTTCCGCTTGGGTTCCTGAGACTCATTTGTATCCACCCATACCCTCTATGAAGTGTGTCGTCAAAGGCAACTTTTTAAAGGGGTGTTTCCTTTGAAGTTTGACTGCATCTACCTGCGAAGTAAGAAACCGACAGTCTGCATTCAGATAATCAGATCTGCATGCAACACTCAAGTTTTTGATACAACGAAAATCTTGGATGAGGTCGAGAAAGATTAAAGTCTGGGGTAAGGATGAGGAAAATAGAAGTGGTACAAAGAGAAGCGCCACAGTAAGTCTAATACGTCAGTGTTCTAATAAAATTGGCTGGGAATGTTCCGATTGCTTTCTTAGGTCCATATAGGAGGGAAAATTGACCCACTATCCCCTAACAAGCATATCGCAAACAGCAACTAGTTAGGGGTCTTTCCTTCACAGTCTTAATACATCTGCCTGGGAGATGAGAACCGACAGTCTTCACACAGAAAGGTAAGATCTGTAAAACGTATGCGCACGTCAGACCATAGTTCTGAACAAAACCGAAATGAAGAAGTAAGTGAACAACCAGAACTTTCCCTTGGAGTTTACAGTATGTGAAAACGCGAAGAAGAAACAAAAATATTATGAAGCCAGAAAGGGCACAATGATAAGTCAACAAAATCTAGACAGAGAGGAAAAGACGACGCTGAAGTAATACGATTAGAAATACATAGGATCTGCAAATCTTCTTAACGTCTTTGTCGTGTGGCGTTAGTAGTCTACCCACAACCTTTTCTTCTCACAACACGATCAAAGAATGTAGATTCACTCCCTTCTCACGACACAACCAAAGAATCTAGAGTACTTCCCTTCTCATAACACGATCAAAGAAGTGTAGGTTCACTACCTTCTCATAACATAATCAAAGAATGAAGGTTCACTCCCTTCTCACGACAAGAGCAAAGAATGTAGACTGTCTCCATCCTAAGAATGTAGATTATCTCTGATATATAATTACCAAGGTCATACTGACCAGAATTTACACTGATTTATTCTCTTCATTCACCAGCTGTAAACTTTAATTGAAAGTTTCCGTGCACACCCGTTTTACAGATCTTGTTTATTTTAACGAAGACTTGTTTCCTGGCCCCTGAGGCAGATGCACTTCGACCTCGAAGACGAGACTCCTAATTAGTGCCTTTGACAACATGATTGTTGGGAGCTGTGGGGTCTATTCTCTCTCCCCCCCCCCCTCCCCGCCCGTCAGTGTAGTCTGGAACCCACACGAGATACGGAGAAAGAGGACGAGGAAGGAGCAGTGCATTTAGAAGGAGTTTAATCATGCACAAGACAACGAAAGAAATTTGCTAAGCTTATGCAGGTGTCCAAAAGCCTTCATTAAAGAAATACAATCCAAGGTCGCAAGGAGCAGAGAAACGAAACAAATTGGGCTTGTCAGCAAACGAGACGGGCTGAATAAATTAGCTTTAAGTGCAAAACACAGAAACATGGGGAGGGGGCGAGAGAGAGGGGAGAGAGAGATGAGAGAGAGAGAGAGAGAGAGAGAGAGAGAGAGAGAGAGAGAGAGAGAGAGAGAGAGAGACAAACCGACCGACCGACCGACCGACCGACCGACCGACCGACCGACCGACCGACCGACCGACCGACCGACCGACCGACCGACAGACAGACAGACAGACAGACAGACAGACAGACAGACAGACAGACAGACAGAGATATGATTCTTCTTCTTTTTCTTCACCATTCCGAGCCCTTGAGGTTCATTGCTGCAGATATCACCCACCTCCATTCATCTCTCTGGTTGGCCTTCTCTTTCCATTTGATGACACCAAGTGTTTGCAGGTCTGATTAGATATTATCTCTCCATCGTCTTCTTGGTCTGCCTCGTGGTCTACTACCATTTATCTCCCTTGTGTCTACAGTTTTTATTTCTATGTCATCTGACATTAGCTTTCATGACGCCAGTGCTCAGTAATGATTTAAACATATTATGCATTTCGTTGTTGCTTCTCACTCTCCATTCACCGCTATTTGCATCTTTAATGGGTCCAAAGATTCGTCGTAAGACTCTGTTTTCGAAAACCTGTAATAGGGTTTCATCTCTTCTTTTAGTTGTGTTCTAAGTTTCAGAGCCATACAAAACGACTGGTCTTTTCAGCGTTTATATATATATATATATATATATATATATATATATATATATATATATATATATATATATATATATATATATAAGTGTGTGTGTGTCTGTGTGTGTGTTGCGAGACAGACACTTTGACTTTAGCAGACGTTGAAGGGCATAGTATACTTTATTTTCAGATTGTTTTCTTGATTGTATTTCTTCTCTCAGCATATTGGAGCAATTGAAGCTTGCACCCAAGTAATTATATGTTTCGGTTCGTTTGATTTTTAAATTATCGACTTGTATGTGGCCGGAGTTTATATCCTTTCCCTGTCTAGTTATTATCATGTATTCTGTCTTATCTTGATTGATAACGTCCCATTTTCTGAGCTGTTAACATTGTTCATTTTCTCCAACGATATCAATGTCATCAGCATATCCAAGTATTCTTGTAGTTTCTCCTATAGTACATTCTTGTTTCAATTTCCTTATAATTTTCTCCAGGGCCAAGTTGAAAAGAAGTGGGGACAGAGCATCACCTTGCTTTAAACCAGAGGGTATTTGAAAAGGGTCCTACTTTCTGCCTTTATAAATTACTATATTGCAAGTGTCTTCCATTCATCGTTTGGTCATGGTATTTAACTTCTTTGGCATTCCAGAGTCCTTCATAGCATTCCATAAAATGTACATTTTCTATGTACACTATCATACACATTTTTTAAAATCCATAAAAACATTTTGTACATCTTTTCTATATTCTCAATTTTGCTTGCTAGTTGATGTAAGGCGTGAAGGGATCTTACTTCACAATTGACGTAAGATGAATATCTGATCTATTGTTGATCTGTTCTGTCGGAAACCCGCTTGGTAATCTCCCAATATGTCTTTGACGTATGGTTTTAGCTTGTTTAGCAGTACTATCGACAGTATCTTATAGCTTGTAGATAATAGTGATTTTCATCTATAATTTTCACACTTATACTTGTCTCTTTTTTTAAAAATCGGTAAAAATAAAGACACTTTCCATTCATGGGGTAATTTCTCTGTCTTCCAAACTAGCTTTATTAATTCCTACATCTTTATATGTAATGCATGACTATCTTCTTTTAAAAGTTCAGCTACATTTCCGTCAGCACCAGTTGCTTTATTGTTTTTTAGCCGTGTTACGACATGAAGTACTTCTTTAAAATCAGGCTCTTCGATATTTGGTACACATGTTAATATCTCTTCATGTGGATAGGTATTTAGTAGAGTTTCACAGTTTAACACTTTAGCAAAGTATTCCTTCCATCTGTTACATATTTCCTCATTGTTATTTATCATGTTTCTATTGTGATATTTTGAACTACAAATGCTTTGTTGATGTCTTCGTTTTACTGTCTTCAGTTCTTTGAAAAACTTTCTGGATTCATTTTTCTAAAGGTTAACTTCCATATCCTTGACCATGTTATTCATGTATTCTCGTTTCTGGCGCCTAACTACTTTTGTAGCTTCTTTACATTCTGTTCTATATTTTCCTTTATTTCGTATGTTGCTAGTTTCATTTAGCCAGAACTGCCTGGCATGTTTTTTTTCTCACTGACTGCTTCTTCACATTTTGTATCGAACCATTTGTTCTTTCTGTTTCTGTTTATCTGGCCAACACCAAGACATTCTTCTGCAGTGGTTTGAATTACATTCTTAATATCCATCCAGGTTTGGTCAATGTCTTCTTCTGACGGAATTTGTCAAGTTTAAATGTTATGTTTCAATTCATCGGCACATTTTCTCTGATATGGATGTTTCTTGTAATCTTTCTCCACTGTAATCTGGGTGTGATCTTTGCAGCTTGGTGTAGAATGATCTGTTTAACTTGATTTTTAATTTTGCACCAACCAGGTAGTGGTCACTATGACACTCAGCTCCCCTGTAGCTTCTAACTTGCTGTATGTTTGATGCATTTCTATTATTTATTAAAATGTGATTTTGATTGTAAGCTATCTTGTCGCTTTCTAATTCCAATTTGTCCAACAAACATTCCAAATTTGATCCTTTTTTAGCCGCCCGGAGGCCTGCTATATAAAGGAAGGTTCATTGGCTGTCTTATTTGATTTGCTTTTATTTGTGGTGTGTAGTCACACCTGATATTCCGGTTCTTTGCTTCTTTGCTGCGGTGTGGTGCTTGTGGTTATTGGGTCTGGTGTGGTCCAGTTCTCTTTGTGATGTTATCTATAGGTTTTAGCTGACTGTTGCTGGTGCTTGGTTTGCCTCGTGCTGATCGCTGTGCTGGTGCCCTGTTGCTGCTTGGTTGCCGTTCTGTGAAGCCGCCGAGAAAAGCCAAACAAACACCGGGTCACATCGTCTCAAACAATGCTCCTTTTCAGGACAACCAGGGCCGTCACAATCTGTTGTGATCAGCCCGTTCCCCCCCCCCCCCCCCCCCATGGAGTGTGGAGAAGTAGTGGTAGTAAGATAGGCTGCAAATGAAAGATCTATTTGCTCGAATGTGCCAGGAGATGTGATAGTTAGGTCGGGAGAATGAGAGTGACAGATAGATTGAGAGAGGTGGCTTTTCGACGCTAGAACTTCTGGTGGGTTGAGATTCCGTGGCCTGGAATAAAACTGAAGGCACTGTTAACGTACATGTGGTTTGGAGTGGGGTGGCGTAAGAAAGACAGGAATCCCCGAGTGCTGGTCCCCTTTGGTGCAATGTCCTTGGCTAACTGCTTCAGAGCGTCGGGTGCCCTTTGGTGGGTTCCGTTGTCTTCCTGCTCCTGAAAATATACTAATTTAAGATTTTTGTTACAACATTGGCATTTACGATGTTATTCGCCAGTGGGCAGGTAGAGACAGTGGAAGTAGCATAGGTTTAGAGTGCTGAAATGCTTCAGAGGACATAAAGCGAGGTCGGGAGAGTGAGGGAAAGGATAGTCTGTCCTGGCAGGTGCCACTGGTACTCGCAGGATCTGATCAGGTCCCATCGGGTTGTGCAGCTCTGGGTTGAGGGATGGCCTCTCAGATCGCTCTCCCTGTCCTTGATATGAACTGCTTGACAAGTCGCCGAGTCTGGCCATCAGCGCTCACACTGAGGCAGTTTTCGACAGTCATTGGTTCGTTTCTTGCTCTGAAGTGTAACACGAGCTCTTGTCTTTCAAGTTCGAAGATTTTACAGTTCAACAGGAAGTGTTCCATAGAGTTGTTGGCCCTGCATTCCTGACATACAGGCGTGCGGGATCGGTCTGGCCAACACCCTAGTCGCATCTTCCACAGTTTGCAGATGACAGCGATTTTCGTCGGCGCTTGCACTTGGTTCTTGAGGCTGGGTTTTTTAAGTAGTTTGTAGGCGACTCTGCCTTTATCGCTGGTCGACCATTGCAGGGACCACTCTCTGCAGATGCTGTTTTTGATAACTGCATTTTTTTTCTGTTTTGCCCAGTCCCGTGAACACTGTGATAGGGCTGCTGGTGCCTCTTTTTGCCGCTCTGTGTGCTGCTTCGTTGCCTTCGATACATCTTGTCACATGATTGCCAGGTTTGTTTAAGTATATCTTTTCTTTGAAATCTGGTGCTGCTTATTTGTGGTCCTTTCGCTACGGCGAGGTTGATTAATCTCCATCCATTATTTTTATAGGCGTTTTCTCCTCCTATTTTTGCATTGAAATCTCCCAAGACAATCGTTTTTGAGCTTCATCTACTATATTCTCAAGAAGATAATATAAATCTTCTTTAAAATCATCTCCTTTATCTTCAGTGGGTGCATGCACATTAATCATTGTGGTATTTTTCCATTTTCCTTTTTTCCCCCGTAACTTACTGATCCTATCACTAACAGCTTCATAATATATATTACTTTCCCACAACTTTTTCTTGATAACAAATCCTGTCCCTAGTTCATATTTGTTTTGTGTGTTTCCTTCATACACTATGATCATTCCATTTTCCTCTATGGTATACCCTGTCCTGTCCATCTTATTTCTTGAATTGCTGTTATATCCATTCTGTATTTTGATAACTCACCGGTCAGTTCTTCGGCTGCTCCAGCTCAATAAAGGGTTCGTACATTCCATGTTCCAAAACTCAAAATTCCTTTAACGTTCCAGGTTCGTTGTCCAATCTATCCAAAATCGAGGCTTAGATATTTCTTTCGTGACGTGATACATTTTTACGATGGTGGGGGTGTCGTCCCCACGCTTCAACCCTAAAACTGGAGGACCTGGGTTTCTCTCTTTGTCTGTTCTCTACCCTTGAACCTTTCTGGTTTGGGAGGATCTTCTGGTCGCTACGCTAGCGCCGGCATAGCTCTCAGGGTCATTGAGAAACACAAGCTTCCCTATCACGGAAAGGTGGAGACACCTTCGGAGGAGGAGAGATATATGATAGACAGATTAAAAGACAAACGGACCGACAGACCGACCGACCGACGGACGGACAGGCAGATGGATAGATGAATGGATGGATGAATATGATGGATGGATGGATGAAAAAACCCAAAGAGAGAGAGAGAGAGAGAGAGAGAGAGAGAGAGAGAGAGAGAGAGAGAGAGAGAGAGAGAGAGAGAGAGAGATCTGTGTGTGAAGAGGGTTTGACGATCATGAATATCTTCTATCTTCATTCCTCTGTATCAGTGCTCATCAACATTTCACGCCTGGTCGGTAACGTTAAAGCTGGTGTGTCAGTAGTTAGCTATAATTCTGGCGTGGGACCGGTAATGTTGGCACATCTGACAGATTACTAATGCATTTACTTTGCGTATGCAATCTTCAAGATTTTGGCAAGGACTGACAAGTTTTTCACTAGTTTTTATCGGACAGTGGGGGACATATTTTGTGATTTCCACTGGCAGAGGAATGGAACAATTACGGAGCTACCCCTCTGCATTGAGCGATTTTGTAAATCGCCTTTTTGCGTACCAGGTATATGGGAAGAGCGCCCATATTTTTTATAGGCTATCGGCGCTAGGCGGGTAATGTGGTCAGCATTACTCCAGCCGTCTTTACTTCCCCGGGACAAACATTCTAGTACCCATTTTAGCCTGGGTCGACCTGCGTTGCCCCATACCATGATTGTCACATACCGCTCCTGTCAAGTGCCTGATTTAAGGATTTTTCCTTAAGAACCAACAGCACTCTGAAATAATTATGTTGAGTCGTTGGCTCGTATTGGTCTAAGGGATATCCCGTGGCCAATATACGCTCAACTTTTTTCAGGAGTAGGGCAACTCAAGCTTTGGCACTACAAAATATGTAATATTCCTAGGCACACTTGGCTGGACACCCCCACTACTATAAAAAGGTAGCCCCCAGGTTATGATAGTATACTATCATAGCCATGTTAACACAGATTACACTTATTACTCACACAAACATAAAAGCTAGACTGTTAGAATGGTGAAACAGGGACACCCAAGTCAGCCATGAAAATTTCTGCATGTAATAAGTTCAATATATACACATATATAAATGAATAGATAATCAGGAATGTTCAGTGAATGGAGTTCGTGAATTATTGACACAACCCAGATGTCGAAGCAGCCAGATGTAGTTTCTGGATATTACATGAGTTCATCCTTGGAATCAAAAGGGAGCTGTGGGAAGAGAGCATGTATATGATTAAGAGACCACTTATCCCAGTTCGTAGGTCACTGCTTCCCTCAGTCCATGGTGATTCGACTGTGGTTGACTCAATGGATAGCTATGCCTCAGTTTGATCTGGTACACGCTGACTGTCTCACAGATTAGAACACAGGAACTGCATAGGAGCCCAACACAGTTCTTGAAGACTGATTCTCTGGATTGATGACATAGGTGTCTGCAATTGTCCACTAGTCCTGGAACTCACAAACAAGCTCCTGCCATGTTGAGGTAGTAGAAACAATAGGTAGGACTTTTGGGTATGCTTGGTGCCCAGAATGGTATGGGTTGGTGGTTGTTGGCTGGACTGTGATTCGTCTGCCTGATCTCTAAGGAGGTATCGTCCTGTCAGGAAAGAACTCAGAAGTAGTAATCATCTTTATTCACACACCAGCTCACCCCACACTTTGCTACCCTTCTCCATTCCTCAGAGTGTAACTCTCAAGAACAGGAGACAATGTCTCCTTTAATTTATCTGTCTGTAAATTAGTACACCAGATAGATGACAAGGTATATAGTGGAGATAGATAGACAATACCACACATAGATCATCCTCTCTCCATCCTCACATCTGCACTCGCAGCCATACAATGTATCCCGTTAGTACCTATATATATATTTCACGTTTCCACAGGCTGTTCACTACACACCAGATATTTCAGTGCCAAACACACCTTTGACTCAGAGCGTCTAGCTCTGACGTCACAGCAGTTAGCTGTTAAAAGATGACCCAGATTCCATATTTCTGCTATGAGGCGCAAAACTTCGTTTGTCTGGACAGAGAATAATTATTTGTAGGGTTTAATATCTTTACAAATGGTGTGGGTTATGTAAAGCACAAACTATTTAGTCTACACAGGGAAAAGTTTAATGTTCGGAGCCTGATCTCTGGACATCAAGAACGGACCAACTCTGTGCAATCACACAGCTGAATCTTCCCTCTCTGCAGCAGTGGCCAACTTTAAAAAGACATATATTATGGTACTCGTAAACTATAATCAACTTACCCAAGCTTAGGAATTCTTCAACGATAAAACTGGTACTTTGAATGCGCCAATTTTATTCATAGACTGTATACACGCCTTGACACTTTGGAGATCAGGCTGAAGAATGCCGCTCAAAACTAAGCTTGGCGTCTCTAGGAAAGAAGTCCCTGTATTCATGCCCAAGGAGTAAACAGGCTTACAAGAATTTCTGAATTAAACACCAGAAATACTCAGCCCACAGTTGCAAGTTTGAAAATGTAGACTTCTCAAAACAACTAGAGGGTCTAGAAATGATTATTTCACCAGATAGAGGTATATGTCAATATGAGGGACTATATACCCCTCCGGACGGGTTTAAGTTTGAAATGTGACCCTCCCGCTAAGGGAAGTCAGAGTCACGATTCGTCCATTGTGTGGGGTTGGCTGTTCACTCCACGACAATGATAAAAATACATGCATCCAGCAGTGGGTTTTGATCGCGGTATGTTGGAATTACGAGTTGGACAAGCGAAATTGTAGCCTCGATTAAGTCTTTTTCTTCATCTTCTTCTTCTTCTCCTCCTTTGTATTCAAGAGCTATAAACTCTGGTGAAACGTTCTGGTTATTCGTTCACTTCTGGATTGCGGTCCTGTTCCAGAACCTAAATGTTGCGTGTACATCCGTTTTACAGATCTGACTCCTTTGTATACAGACTGTTTGTTCCTTGCCTCAGGCAGATGCACTTAGACGAAAGCTCCCAATTAGTCGGCTCTTACGACATCCTTGTGGGTAGGCAGTGGGTCTATTCTTGTTTTCCCTGTAATGTGACCCTGAAACCCCCACGGGGACCTCGACTAAAAAAAAAAAAAACTATCTAAATACGCCTGCGGAACTGAAAGATACAAGTCGTATTTGGCCGAATGGCTGATGGCAGAGAGATTAACAGTCTGCATCTTCATTTCAACACACGTTAGTCTCCCCATGGGAATTAGGGCACATTTCATTGATATTATTTTGGAGTAGTCTATCGTAGTCGAGATTATGGGTGTGGCGCTATGTTGTTGTCTTGCATTTACCTTTTTATTCCGAGAAAGAGACTTCATGAGACATAGGTTGCAGCACTCTCTAGGGGGTGGTGTGTTAAACACAGATTCTAAATGTTTTTGTAGTGTTTGAAGCGCTGGCATGTTGAAATATAGAACACGCTATATAAGTTGCATTAAGGAACACCCGAATGACCTCGTGTAAAGGTAGGGTGTCTCAAATCCGACCAATCAGACGTGAACTAGTGTGTAGCGGTGTATAGCATGGGGGGCCAACGTATTATTTACCGCAGTTTCTTATACAGATGTGAGAGTTTGACTCTCTCTCTCTCTCACTCTCTCTCTCTCTCTCTCTCTCTCTCTCTCTCTCTCTCTCTCTCTCTCTCTCTCTCTCTCTCTGTGTGTGGAAATGGAAGGGAGGATTCAGGCTTTCGAATGTAAATGCTTTAGACGCATTTTACAAATTGGTTATTTGGGACACAAAACCAATAAATATGTCAGAGACAAAATATACAAATTTGCGGTACATCAGGAATCTCTCTTGGCAGTGATGAAATGTCGCAAGCTAGCTTGATTTGAGCACGTGGTGAGACATGATTCGATTGCAAAGACTGTTCTTCAAGGAACACTGGGGGTAGTCGAAGAAGAGGAGGGCAAAGAAGAATCTGGAATGACAACATCAAGAAATGGAAAGGACTAAGTTATCATACACTTATTCATCAATCAGAAGACAGAGAAAGATGACGGGTTGTATGTACTAGCGCTTCCCTAATGGGTCAAGGGTTATGTTATGTAGACAGCATTTTATTTAATTAAACTTACAGTTGAAAAAAAAAACACCTTTTAACTGCTGAGACAGCTGCTCCTTAGAGTTCAGAATGTCGGGTATGGATTGCTGAAATGTTGTTTCTGACAGACGAGGCGCTGCAATAACACTGTTTCCACCCCCATTTTGTTTCCACTGTTATCTCTAAATCGGTGGTACAGTCTGGGGTGTCAACCAGTTTTGACATTGACCTACTATGTCCTCCATGCGGAGATGTGGTTTTGAAGAAGAATCCTTAGACTTTCTTGGACAGCTAAGAAGAGCAACCCAGATGTTTTGAAAGAGGCGAATGCTCAAAGACAACTTATCACAAACATCAAGAAAAGACAGTCATCATTTTGTGGTCATGTTATGAGAAGAAGAGAAATAGATCATGTTGTGACCACTGGAAAGATCTGTGGAAAAAAGAGACAGACAGCGGAAAAGATTCTTGACAGTCTTTCGCAATGGCATGGAGGGGTGTCAACACACGAACTGAAATACGCAGTTGCAGATCGCGGATTGTGGAAAGTCATGATCGCCCACACCAGTCAGCAAGACACTTGATGATGATGATGTACTTTTTAATAATCTTTTATACTAAAAAGTTTGCGTTTTTATTATAAATAACATTTTTGGTTTAAAGCCAAGAACTTTAAGTCCTTTGAGACTTTTAATTTAAGTGGATGTTTTTCCCCTCCAAGTTCTTGAGATTTGCTTGAGATTTTCATTTTTGCTCCCCTTTTTTTAATCACACTTCATTTTTAAGTCGGAGGAGAAGTTAGGTGGGTTGGGAAAAAAGGTGGGGGGGGGGGGGGGCGGAGTGGAGGGTTCAGCCGTGTGGGTCTTGCCATATATATATATATAAATCAGCATTTTAAAAAATGAAGAATATTTTATGCAGTCTTTCCTTTGTCAATTGAGATGAGAAAGAGAATTCTTAAAAGCTTTATAAATCCTATATAGATATACGGATGTGATACATGACAGTTAATAATTTAGGGAAAACTCATTTGGAAGCTGCGGAAATGTGGTTTTTCAGACGAATGATAAGAATATCAATGAGACATAAAGACGTCTTGAAAGAGACTGTCTCACGAAGTGAACTATTGCCCACATCAGAAAGAGACTCTAAATATTTTGGTCATGTGGTGAGAAGGAGAAAACTGGAGTACATAGGGACTGTAGGAAAGTTGAAGGGGAGGAGAGGCAGAGGAAGACCAAGAGAACAGATGTTGGACAGTTTGACATCATGGCTTGAATGATTATCTGTGTCAGAGTTGATTAAAAGTAGATGAGACAGAAGGTTGTGGATAGACATGACTACCAACGCCACACCACGGCATGGACTTTAAGAAGAAGATATTCAAGAATGCCACCAGCGACCGGTTTGCCCATTGACTCGCCGGTGGACGACTTTGCGCTGGCCGGGACAGTATTGGGTTTGGCTTCTTTGATCGCGTCAACACTGCAGTAGTCCTTTTCATGGCTATTAGTGGCGTCCACTTCAAAGCCATTTCATATAGCGCACATAAACTAGTCATAATTATAACTTAAGCTCCCCATTTAGGGATAGTGGTTGAACTTGACGATTGTTTATTTTTATTACCCCCCCCCCCTCCCTATCCTCAAAAACTGCTGCTGCTGAAAACTACTGCTCTAAATAACTCGGTGGACATCCAGGAAATGTGTGGTGTAAAGGGTAACGATGAAGTGGAGTGTGCTGCTCGAGACGGCAGTGTCAGAGATGATGGCGCGAGTTAGTCGAGGGCTTGTACTCCATCCAGGGATGAGGTGACAGAAGAAAAATGAAGTGTTTATATTTAATTTCTCAATCGTTTAACCCAGGTAGCCTGAAGTTGGTTGTCCTGTCTGCCCGCAGCCCTCTGTCTGATGGCCTGTCAATCATTTCTGATATACATGTTTATCGAACAAGCGAACATTATTTTGAAGGGGTCAAAAATTAAGCATGCAAGTATATCTTACAATCGGCCCTTTGAAAAATTCTTCTCCCATATGGTAATTTTATTCCGTATATCAAGCAAGTCCTGGGGAAGTAAAGACGGCTGGTATAATGCTGACCACATTACCCACCTAATGCCGATTGGTCTGTAAAAATATCGGATGCTCTTCCCATATGCCCGATGCACCTAAGGCGTGAAGAGGGATTTTTTCTTTAGTTTTTTTTTTTATATCAAGCAAATTATGTTCACATAAATCAAACCTCCTAGTTTGAATGTACAATGATAATACAAAAGCTTAATTAAATGGCTAGTGCATAGCTGCGAAATTACACCCCCCCCCCCCCCAAAAAAAAAAATACATGAAAAACGCAGACACACATTTATCAGTGTTATGAGGCCAGTTGACTGGGATCCCGCTCAATCTCCCATTAGGGTCAGCGTAATGTTTTGAGCTGATATCGGGACTTCCCATTAATATTTTCGACTAAAAACCGGACACCCCACTAATATTTTGAGCTGGAAACTAGACATCCCACTTATATTTTGAGCTGGAAACTAGACATACGACTAACATTTTGAGATGGAAACTAGACATCCCACTAATATTTTGAGATGGAAACTAGACATCCCACTAATATTTTGAGCTGGAAACTAGACATCCCACTAATATTTTGAGCTGCAAACTAGACATACGATTAACATTTTGAGCTGGAAACTAGACATGTGACCAATATTTTGAGCTGGAAACTGGAGCACCCCAAGCAAGAGTTTAACCCAGTGGCTCTCAACCATGCCAATGCCGTGACCCTTTCGTACAGTTCCCTCATGTTGTCATCTCCCCCTGAAAATTATTTTCTTTCATAACTTTAATAAATATGTGTTTTCTGATGGTCTTAGGCAACCCCTGCGAAAGAGTCGTTTGACCTAAAAAAAAAAAAAAGGTCGGGGCCGGCAGGTTGAGAACCGCTGGTTTGACCCACTTGTTTTTCTGGGTCATCGGGGTAAAAAGGTTAATTAGGTTCTCGCTCAACACGAGTATTAAAACAATTGTTGCCAAGAAATATACCAAACTGCAGCTGTAGTAAAAGTTTCCATCGGTTCATTGATATTAAACTTTCCCGGCGAACTCTCTGATTCCTCGAAAGGGGTGAGCAAAAAATAATAATAATAGTAATAATAATACTTTTTATTGTTATTTCGCAATTAACAAGCCCCTGAAATATCATATTTAGTCGTCATTCAGCACACGATTAAAATACTTAATATTTTAAAGAATTATTATTATTATTACGCAGTTAAACGAGACACGATCCCTTTTTTAAATTCATTATCATGTTAGATTGCCATTGAGCACATAATCATGATAATAATAAGAATAATAGTTATAAATGATATTACTGAGCAGTGAAACGCCATTTGATAACCTCTCTAGACAATTATCAAAGAAGGTGGGTGGGGTGGGGTGGGCGGGGGGGGGGGGAGTGGAAGGGGGTGGAAGTAGAAGGGGTTGGGAATGGAAGGGTGGGGGGGCGGAGGGGGGGGTGGTAAACACCCAGCAACGTTTTCTTTGTGACGGCCGTCTGGTTTCTTGTGACAGGTAATTAGTTCTCTTTGTGATCTGATCGCTCGCTTGACATCTTCATTTGCTGAAGGGACATGGCCCATTTTCCTCTCAACGCCAGCCGTTGACAATTCTAACACATTTTTTTTTTTAACGTTAAATAAGTGTTATTTCGCTAGCATTCCATTTGTAGCGGCAATTTGAGAAGTTTTAAAGAAGCCTAGAAAATTGCCCTGGCTAAAAATATCATTTCCTAAAAATTTAATATGCGACAAGTTCGAATGTACCGACTTTTATTTCTGTTGCACTGGAGCTAAGGGGTCAGAAGAATTAGCACAGGGAAAATTCACGAATGAAACTTGAAATGGGAGTTAGGGGGCTGAGGAGGACGTGCAGGGGGCTGAGGAGGACGTGCAGGGGCCTGAGGAGGACGTGCAGAGGGCTTCATATGATAGCGAAGGATATGACCATTTGAAATGAGTTGGTAGAAGAAGAAGAAGATAAAAGAAAAAAGAAAAGGACAAAGGCGAAATTATAGAGGAGAAGGAAAAGGAAGAATAAGATAAGGCGGAGGAGGAGGAAGAGGAAGAGGAAAGTCAGAAGGAGAAGATAGGAACAAAAAGAAGAAGACCACTTTCATCCAAAGTAGTAATAATCAATGATTATGAGTACGAAGGTGGCTGATTAGTCCAATATGAGCCTGGGGAAGTTCTTGGGCAGTGCGGACAACAGATGGAAGCCGCAGCAAGTGTGGGATTAGCAGTACGATTCTTTCTATTGTGCCTCCGTTTCTCTGCCTACGCAACCTCCGTTGTCTGCTAGGCTGATGCACTATGCCTGAGGGACGTACGCCATCCAGAACGGTCTTGTGCAGCAGACTTCCACGTCGCATTGTTGATGCCAAAAGAATTGAGAGCAGTCTTGAGTGTGTCTTTAAAGCGCTTTTTCTGTCCTCGCTGAGACCTCTGTCCTTGCTGGGACCTCTGTCCTCGCTGGGACCTCTGTCCTCGCTGGGACCTCTGTCCTCGCTGGGACCTCTGTCCTCGCTGGGACCTCTGTCCTCGCTGGGACCTCTGTCCTCGTTGGGACCTCTTTTCTTGCTGGGGCTCGCCATAACGTAGTCTCTTATACTCGCAAATAAGTATTGAGCGTCGGTAGGAGTGTTTAAAGCTATATCGAGTCAATTCAGATGTACTAAAGTGTCGGGTCGCCCACTGGCTCATGGTTAGACGACTTCGTCGCCCGTCAACGCATATTTGGGTTTGGCCCGTTTGATCGCATCAACCCTAAAGGAGACCCTTTGCAGAGCTAATTAGTGCCGAGTAATGCTCAGCCATTTGATATGGCGCACATAACCTTAACACAATTATAACCTGAAGCTCCCGTTTCGGGGATGCTGACTGAACCGCAGACGATTTTCTTTTCACAGAGTAAGCCAAGTCAGTACTAGAGGGAATCTTAGTCAAACGATGTATCGTTATTATACCCCGTGTGGGTCCCGGGTCTCTTGAGGGTTGCGGGGGGGGGGGGGGGGGAGGGGGAGACGAATAGAGCCACCCTACATGCCTTTCGTACAAATTAGTGATGTTTCCTTTGAAGTCAGCGTGTATCGGCCTAAGAGGCAAGGAACTAGCAGCCTGCAAATAAATAAGCCAGCTTTTTGAAATGGACGTGCATACACAATTTTGGCTGTGAGAAACGTCAACAAACAAATAAAGTCCAGAAGTGGACAAACCAAAACTTTCCACCCGAGTTTACTGCTGATGAATACGGTACAGACGACGAATCGTCTCTTCATAACCATCACTATCATCCTCTTGTGCCAGTATATGTGACATAACTCCTTGAGCACTAGAAGGTTTCATCGGAGATTCCCTTATGTATAAATACCGAATAGGAAAAACTACACGTGTATATTTTTTTTTTTTTCAAAGACGATAAATGCTAGGGAAGCCAGATTTCTTAAAATACTGTGACCAACTGTGAAAAAGACTAGAACATATCACATGGTTAGTGGGATTCACATCAATGCTAATTACGCATCACACGTTGTTTGGGACTGACAGACAAGGCTCGCCGTTTATTTCTCCATTTCGTTCTATTCTGTAGAATCTGTTCTATATCTCAGACGGAATCTAATTCAGCATCTTTGACCTCTCTCATTAACGTTCACTTTAGTGTTTCCATTGGATGTCCTCATTTGTGTGTTAGACCCAGTATCTAAATATTTTAGAAGTGCTAACAGCTCTGACATGGTGAAGTATACAACACGCGGTTTCAGCGCGAGTGCGGAATACTCCCGAGACATTGTATGAAAGTCGGATCGCTCGAAGCCAACCTTTCAGGGTGAGGTGGTATGTAGGTCGTCCAATCAGAAGTGTGCCAGTGTGTAGCGGTGTGCAAATGGGGAGACCAGCGTAAAATTTACCACATTCCGAATGGCAAACAGGCTTAGCAAATCCCAGAGACACCAACCTCGAACCTTCAAAACAGTTATCATTAGGACACTCAAAATGACTGGACTGTGTTCTTAATAGTATAGTCGTAATTATCTCCCCCTGTCATAGTTAGTTAATCTCCCCCTTGTAAATTTTACCAAAGAAGACACAAACAAGAGATTGCACAACTTATTGTTTGGCATATTTCGCTGTATCTCGTCAGGTGCAGTTATGTTTGATTGTTGTTGAAATTGTACTTCATTTATAAAGAATTCACTTATTTGCTTCATTTATGTAATTGATACTGTAGTGTGCACCTGACGAGATACAGCGAAATATGCCAGGCAATAAATTGTGCAATCTCTTGTTTGTGTCTTCTTAGTTAGTAAGTCGACAGATTATTCCTTAGTGAATCCCGCAGCGTGTAGCGGCTCGCGACACCAGTTCTGTGTTGGTTTCTCATTCTTCTTTGGTTGCCTGCCTAGTGCTCTTGTCTGGTCACACCCCTTTTAATATGTTGTTTTTGCAGCCTGGTCATGGTTGCAGATTCACAGTCACCACTTGGTTCTCACAAATGTCTTATTTCACGTAGAGCCTTTAAAACATCGGCCTGGTCCATAGCTCGTCTGCCCCCCCCCCCCCACAATAGCTTTACCTGCAAGCCGATCAGCTTGTTCATTTCCTTGCATGCCTGCATAACCTGGCACAGAGTGAAACTGAAATGTGTCAGCCCCACCCTCCCCCTGTAAACCTCTGAAGCGAGGGACGGGTGCTGGATTCCCCCTGGACAACCAAACTCATACACACATGCACGCGAACGAAAAGAAGAACTTGTGTTCTTTTCAGTTGAAATAACAGATTGCAAATTTAAAAATACCCCCCCCCCCCTCCTCCCGCACGTAGAGTTTCTACAGATAAATAATGTTACATGCCATTGCATTATTAATTTAAAATCTTTTCGTCCTTCGCAGGTTCAGTAATTCTGTCTAGGAGATTACATTGTACTTACCTTCCTTATAGATGTATGCAGACATTGAAGACACGACGTCATGTTAAAAACGAAATAACTTTTAAAAAAAAGTATTTTTTTACAGAAAATTTATTACAGCCAGCTCTTTGTAGCGATTTACGCATATGTTCAAACTGCGCAATCAATCAATCAAAATAATCATTTAATCAATCAGCAGTCAATCCATCACGCGGTTACCGTCTCCGTAATGAAGGTTGCAATGGATCACCAACGCACTGCCTCTTGTCATATTAATACACTTTCTCAGACCGTTGTTCGTTCATCTATTTGCATTGCCATCCCATCGTATCGCGGTCTACCTATTGCTCTGTTTTGCCTTTGACTTTCCCTTTCAGTATGGTTTTTAAACATGTGGCCGAATAATTTCACTTGTCTCTTTTTTCAATTTCTGTCAGCAACTTTTTATTCATTCTGAGAGTTTTCAGAACCCTTGTATTTATTTTTGCTGTCATGAAACAACAGATTGTTTTCGTTTCTATAAAACACGATCTTTTTTCCCTTGTATATCCACCTCTTTAGGACTTAATTCAAACTGCTACTTTGTCAACAGTAATCTTTGAAATTTATGTAAGTTGTATTTGTGTTTGAATACAATCTGGAAATAAAGTATACTTTGCCCTTCAACATCCGCTAAAGTCAGTCTTTATCTCGCAACACCAGGATCAAAATATATAAAACATTGATAAAAATAATCGTTTTATAATATGGCTCTGAAACTTGGAGGAGCACAACTTAAAGAGATGAAGCCTCATTTCGAATTTTCGAAAGAAGAATATAACAATAAATCTTTTGACCCATCAAAGAAGCAAACAGCGGGGAATGTAGAGTGAGAAATAACAAGGAAATTCATAATCTGTTAAAATCACCATTGATCACTGGCATCATGAGAGCTAATAGACTGAAAGGGCTGGGGCATTTTGAAAGAATGTCAGATGACAGAGGGGTAGAAACTGTATACACGAGGAAGATGAATGGTCGTTGACCACGAGGCAGACCAAGAAGACGATGGAGAGATAATTTTCAGACAGACCTGCAAACACTAATGTCACCAACTTGAAAGAGAAAGCCAACCAGAAAGATTATTGGAGGCGGGTGATATCAGCAACAATGAACCTCAAGGGCTCAGAATGCTGAAACAGTAAAAATATTTGTTGTTGTTTACTCGCAAGAGTAACAACCCAAAGACGAACTTCATAATACTCGTACGACACAAATTACTCCCACTTAGAATGAATCTGGAAATAGAAGCGAATGCTTTTTTTGTGTGTGCATAAAACAAAAAGCGAGAAGCAATTTTAAGTGTTTTTAACAACCTAAACAAATAACAAGGATCTCGTTTTGTTGTCTAATTAACATCAAGGACGGCATTAGAGTTTTAATTAAAGTAAACTGAGCATTATGTATTTTCGCCAAGCGTGGGCGATTACGGCCTTCCACATAAATCAGGTTGTCGTCTGTGGCTTAGACGTGGCGATCGCCCTTCGTATTGCCAGGGTGCGGGGTTCGATCCTCGGTGCAGACGGTTTGTTTTGCGTTGGTTTCGACAGTGGTACCGAGAGCTGACATTTCAGAAGCAATGGTGAACTGCTAAACGTAAAATTTGCCTAGAAAAACCACAACAGCTAAAAAAATGCTGGGGTTGGTTCTGCGGCGCACTGCAAAGGATACGCAACTAACTTTGACATACATCACACTATTGTGAACTAAAACTATATCACACTATTGTGAACCAAAACTATATCACACTATTGTGAACCAAAACTTTATCACAATATTGTGAACCAAAACTATATCACAACATTGTGAACCAAAACTATATCACAATATTGTGAACCAAAACTATATCACACTATTGTGAACCAAAACTATATCACACTATTGTGAACCAAAACTATATCACACTATTGTGAACCAAAACTATATCACACTATTGTGAACCAAAACTATATCACACTATTGTAAACCAAAACTATATCACACTATTGTGATCCAAAACTATATCACACTATTGTGAACCAAAACTATATCACAATATTGTGAACCAAAACGTTATCACAATATTGTGAACCAAAACTATATCACACTATTGTGAACCAAAACTATATCACACTATTGTGAACCAAAACTGTATCACACTATTGTGAACCAAAACTGTATCACACTATTGTGAACCAAAACTGTATCACACTATTGTGAACCAAAACTGTATCACACTATTGTGAACCAAAACTATATCACACTATTGTGAACCACACCTTTTTAAAGAGTGCTATCAGCATTAGGACGGTTGTCTTTTCTTCTGGAGTACATCGTGACAGTAGGAAAGTTGCAATGGAGGAGAGGCAGGTGGAGACCCAGAGAACAGATGCTGGACAGTTTGACATCATGGCATAAAAGATAATCTGTGTCAGAGCTGATTGAAAGTACACAAGGCAGTAGGTTGTGGATGGACATGACTACCAACGCTACAACGCATGCACTAAGAAGAAGAAGAAGAAGAAGAAGAAGAAGAAGAAGAAGAAGAAGAAGAAGAAGAAGAAGAAGAAGAAGAAGAAGAAGAAGAAGAAGAAGAAGAAGAAGAAGAAGAAGAAGAAGAAGAAGAAGAAGAAGAAGAAAAAGAAGAAGAAGAAGAAGAAAAAGAAGAAGAAGAAAGAAAAAAGAAAGAAAGAAAGAAGAAAGAAAGAAAGACAGAAAGAAAGAAAGACCTATATTGTAACACGTATGGACAATCCCAGGAAGAATCTCAGTGTCTTGCTGTGAGATCAGACCCGACCAAAGTCTGCTGGAAATATCGGCTAAGAAGCTCATTGCGAGTCTCATGTGCACCCGCAGAGACAACAGCTCTGCAGGGAAGTCGAGAGTCCAAGGATAAAGTCAACAAATTAAGCTACGTTTGAAGAGCCGGTAACTGTGCAAAGGTGCAATTGTTGGAGTTATTTAACATCAACCCAGGGCGAAACACCTGCAAACTGGTTACATTTATTTAAAAAAAAAAAAAAATTAGGTCATGTATATTTTGAGTGGCGACTTATTTATGTGTCTTATTCAATCATTAGAGAAAAAGTTTTCAACTTACATGCTATAGAAACATTCTTACAGTGCTATTGATCAAGATCTTGCAAAGTCTTTGTAAAACAAACCGTCACTGTTTACTCATGTCTTACTCTTCCATCTTTCACCCATTCAACACTGATGTCGCAAAAGTACACTGGTGCGCCTTTCAAAACAACACAACAAAAACCGTCGTACAATAATAAATGGGACCATGAAATTGTTGAGCAAATTTTGTCCACTGGTTTCTGATTCTGTGTCTTCCTCTTCTGCATTCACCTCTAAAATGGCAGTTGGCATGACGCTTCTGGCTCATGTCTGTTGTTTGGAAATAAACTAAGCCAAATGGGATAACACCCGCCGTAATGAAGTCGATCCTCTAAGGGGGAATGTGCGAATCGATTAAGAATTAACATCGCTACGCTCGGGATCTTCCTACACGGGCTTCGTCTCTTTCTTCAGTAACCAACCAAGAGTTGAGATGCTTATCGTATCAGCTGCAACCTGTTTAAAAGTTCCCATCTGTTTCCCCTTTCAGTGTCGAATATTCTTCAGAACCCACCCTTCCCGCCTCTCCTCCATTTTTTTTCTGAACCAGCCTTTCAGTGTTTGGATTCCTCATCTCTTCTTTTGCACTGTCGAGTTGATTCCATCAAGCCTTCACCGCATCTACTTTATCATATAGTAGCTCACCCGCAGAAAAGACATTTGCTGCGAGAGATGGAGCATCTATGGATAGACCCGGTGTGCTGTGATGTCGATTCTTAAATTAGAAAAATCAATGTATTGCATACAGTTTTTTGTCATTTTCTGTCTGTCTTTTGATTTTTATGCCTGTATACAGTTGTAATTTTCTGTCTGTCTTTTGATTTTTATGCCTGTATACAGTTGTAATTTTCTGTCTGTCTTTTGATTTTTATGCCTGTATCCAGTTGTGTGTCTTTTTCTGTCTTTTGATGTTTGTGCCTGTATACAATTGTTTGCCTTTTTCTGTCTGTCTTTTGATTTTTATGCCTGTATACAGTTGTTTGTCTTTTTCTGTCTGTCTTTTGATTTTTTTTGCCTGTATACAGTTGTCATTTTCTGTCTGTCTTTTGATTTTTATGCGTGTATAAAGTTGTCATTTTCTGTCTGTCTTTTGATTTTTATGCCTGTATACAGTTAGTAAATAATGTAAATAAAGATGGAGGAACTGATAGAGATATTAAAATAAGAATACAAAAGGCAAGAAGGGCTTTTATAGCACTAGGGAATTTGTGGAGGTCAAAAGAAATGAAAAGAAATACTAAACTAAAATTTTTTAATTCTAATGTCAAATCAGTACTATTGTATGGGGCGGAACCATGGAGAACAACCAAGGCAATTACTAATAAATTACAGACATTCATTAACTGGTGCCTGCGCAGAATAGAGGGAATAAAATAGTATGATAGAATAACTAATGTAGAACTTTGGGAGAGAACTAAACAGGCTCCAGTGGATCAGGAAGTGAGGAAAAGACGCTGGCGTTGGATAGGGCACACACTGAGAAAACAGGAGAACAGCATAACTAGAATGTCTTTGCATTGGAACCCAAAGGGGCATAGGAATAAAGGAAGGTCTAAAAACACATGGAGAAGAGAGCTGGAGAACGAGGTTAGAAAGATTGGGAGGACATGGGGAGAGCTCCATGCAATGGCGAAGGATAGAACGACTTGGCGTGAGTTGGTTGAGGGCCTATGCTCCATTGGGGGATAGAAAGGCAGAAGAAGAAAGAATACAGTTGTTTGTCTTTTTCTGTCTGTTTTATTTTTTATTTTTATGATTGTATACAGTTGTTTGTCTTTTTCTGTCTGTCTTTTGATTTTTAAGCCTGTATACAGTTGTCATTTTCTGTCTGTCTTTTGATTTCTATGCCTGTATAAAGTTGTCAGTTTCTGTCTGTCTTTTGATTTTTATGCGTGTATAAAGTTGTTATTTTCTGTCTGTCTTTTGATTTGTATGCCTGTATAAAGTTTTCATTTTCTGTTTGTCTTTTGATTTGTTTGCCTGTATACAGTTGTTTGTCTTTTTCTGTCTGTCTTTTGATTTCTATGCCTGTATAAAGTTGTCAGTTTCTGTCTGTCTTTTGATTTTTATGCGTGTATAAAGTTGTTATTTTCTGTCTGTCTTCTGATTTTTATGCCTGTATACAGTTGTCATTTTATGTCTGTCTTTTGATTTCTATGCCTGTATACAGTTGTTTGTCTTTTTCTTTCTGTCTTTCAATTTTTCGTCTGCGTACTGCATGTAGTTGTCCTTTTTGTCTGTCTTTCAGTCAACCTTCCAATCTGACTGACACTTTGTCTTGTTTTGGCTCTACTTCCTTGTCGACGAGTCAATCGCCCTGTTGTCCTCTTTTGTCTGTCGTGGGTCAGTCGCCATATTTAGGAATTATCATCACAGCACTCCGTACAGATCTGTCGGTGCTCTGATCTCCTCCTCAAAAGCTCTAATAGTTTGAAACGACAGATTAACGTATGTTCTGTGTTGACTAATCAAACGTCTTGTCCTTTTCGTGAGATGTTAATTTCTTGCAGCTCCAGGCTGCACCCCCGTGTCCATCAGTCTAGACAAGGATATGGAGTCATGTCCTTTGGCGTGCTCGTCGTCACGGTAAGTGCAGCGTATGGCATTGATAACATCGTTTCTGTCCAGTACCTGGCCAGCAACTGCAGTGTCTGCAAGATAGTCTGCACGCTCGTTCCCTTGAACACCCGCCTGACCTGGCACAAAGATGAAGGTTAGAGCAGCCATTCGTGAAGTGCTTAGTGTTGCAATACATTCGTGGCTGATAAATCTAGCTAGGATGTTATTAGGTTAAAGGAAGACTCGGTGAGTTTGCTCGCCTGCCTGCCTGCCAGCCTACTTACCTGTCTAAATACCTACCTACCTGCCTTCATGCCTATCTACCTACCTGCCTGCCTACCTACCTACCTGTCTACAAACCTACCTGCCCACATACATACATACCTGCCTACATACTTACCTACCTACCTACCTACCTACCTACATACCAACCTGCTTCCATAACTACCTACCTACCTGCCTACCTACCTCCCTTCATGCCTACGTACCTACCTGTCTACGTGCCTACCTGTCTACATACCTACCTACCTACCTACCTACCTGTAACAAATACTTAAAATGTAAACATGACATACCTAATAATTTTATCACAAATAACAACCTTTAACAAACTGTCTGATATAATTTTCTTGTGTGCAGCGTTAATTACAGATACATACAAGTACTTGTCATTATTAAAAAACAAATTGCCTAAAAGATGTGACATAAATGAGTTTTATAAAATAAAAACACGAGAGACCCCAGTGACACTAATGACATTAATTGCTCAACTATTGTGATAAGTGAAGCGAAGATGAGTTTAACAATTCCACTTTTTTACCCGCTCAGTGTAATTACATTATTTCTTAGAACTCTGTAATTGCGATTGGTGCGTCGCTGTTTTGCAATTTTTTTAACGGACATCCATGGAAATTCACAGTTACAACTGTGTCCTTGAGGAATTTTTCCTTTTTTGTTTTAGTTTTCTTCTCTCCAGTTAAAAAAAGGTCAGACCACACTGGAATTTATAAATCTTAATCAAGACGGCAAGCCAAGAGGGCAAATCCCAGAAATTCGGCTCAGCGTCGATATATGTTACTTCTTCTTCTCGTGGCGTCAGGACAGGAAGAGATCTCTAGAACGGGCCTTCCTGTTCGCGACGTATAAAATACTTTTCATTGCTTCTGATATTTTACGTTCCATTTTTGCGTGGTCGACCTCTATGTCTGTTACAGCTGTATCTGTATAACATTGCTGTATGTGGTGCCGTGTCTGATGTCAATCTTGTTACATGGCCAAACCATTTGATTTGTTGTCTACCTATAAAGTTCAGTATTGGTTCAGGGCCGTTTCTCCTCCTGATATCAGCGTTCTTAAGTCGATCTGTCCTCTTTACACCTAGCATAGTAGGTAAACATGTCATCTTTGTCGTGACTATTTTACTTTGTCTTCTGAAGACATTCTCGTTGACATTGTTTTAAAATAACGAAACATTGTGTCCCGTATTAATACAACAGACGATAACATCTACGTTTAAACAAACAGTATATACTGGATTTACACCCGGCTGATGCAGTGCTTATGGCCACTGTTGTTTGTCTGTCTGTCTGTCTGTCTGTCTGTCTGTCTGTCTGACCGTTCGTCTGTCTACCTGTCCGTCCGTATGTCTGCCTGCCTATCTGCGTGTCAGTCGGTTGGTCGGTCTCTGTATAATGCAAGTCTTCGAAATGCCCCCCCCCCACCCCCCTTCCCCCACCCCCAGTTAAATGTTTTACTTTAATATAACCTTTATCTTATGCCGCCATGTTACAGGGCCGCATGATGCGGTCGCATCTTTAAATCATGGCACGCTTCTGATCCATATCCCTCTTGGTCAGTGGACTAAAACCTTTTTTGAAAGACCGAAAAGGATAAGGAGTAGAAGACGGAGATAGAGAAGGAATAGAAGACGGAGAAAGAGTAGAAGACGGAGATGGAAAAGTAGAAGACGAAGATGGAGGTAGAAGAATCAGATGGAGTAGGAGTACAAGAGGGAGACGGAGTAGAAGACGGAGAAGGAGAAAGAGTAGAAGACGGAGATGAAGAAGGGTAGAAGACTGAGATGAAGAAGATGTAGAAGACGGAGATGAAGAAGAAGAAAACTGAGATGAAGAAGTAGAAGACGGAGATGAAGAAGGAGTAGAAGACGGAGATGAAGAAGAAGTAGAAGACGGAGATGAAGAAGAAGTAGAAGACGGAGATGAAGAAGAAGTAGAAGACGGAGATGAAGAAGAAGTAGAAGACGGAGATGGAGAAGTAGAAGACGGAGATGAAGAAGAAGTAGAAGACGGAGATGGAGAAGTAGAAGACGGAGATGAAGAAGAAGTAGAAGACGGAGATGAAGAAGAAGTAGAAGACGGAGATGAAGAAGAAGTAGAAGACGGAGATGGAGAAGAAGTAGAAGACGGAGATAGAGAAGTAGAAGACGGAGATGAAGAAGGAGTAGAAGACGGAGATGAAGAAGAAGTAGAAGACGGATATGGAGAAGTAGAAGACGGAGATGAAGAAGAAGAAGAAGTAAAAGACGGAGATGAAGAAGAAGTAGAAGACGGAGATGGAGAAGTAGAAGACGGAGATGAAGAAGAAGTAGAAGACGGAGATGGAGAAGGAGTAGAAGACGGAGATGAAGAAGAAGTAGAAGACGGAGATGGAGAAGTAGAAGACGGAGATGAAGAAGAAGTAGAAGACGGAGATGGAGAAGTAGAAGACGGAGATAAAGAAGGAGTAGAAGACGGAGATGGAGAAGTAGAAGACGGAGATGGAGAAGTAGAAGACGGAGATGGAGAAGTAGAAACGGAGATGGAGAAGAAGAAGACGGAGATGGAGAAGTAGAAGACAAAGATGGAGAAGTAGAAGACGGAGATGGAGAAGTAGAAGACGGAGATGGAGAAGAAGAAGACAAAGATGGAGAAGTAGAAGACGGAGATGGAGAAGTAGAAGACGGAGATGGAGAAGTAGAAGACGGAGATGGAGAAGTAGAAGACGGAGATGGAGAAGTAGAAGACGGAGATGGAGAAGTAGAAGACGGAGATGGAGAAGTAGAAGACGGAGATGGAGAAGTAGAAGACGGAGATGGAGAAGTAGAAGACAAAGATGGAGAAGTAGAAGACGGAGATAGAGAAGTAGAAGACGGAGATGGAGAAGTAGAAGACAAAGATGGAGAAGTAGAAGACGGAGATGGAGAAGTAGAAGACGGAGATAGAGAAGTAGAAGACGGAGATGGAGAAGTAGAAGACGGAGATGGAGGAGTAGAAGACGGAGATGGAGAAGTAGAAGACGGAGATGGAGAAGTAGAAGACTCAGATGAAGAAGAAGTAGAAGACGGAGATGGAGAAGGGGTAGAAGACGAAGACGGAGAAGGATTAATAGACGAAGAAGGAAAGGGAGTAGAAGATGAAGCAGCAGTATAAAAGAAACTTTTGGATTTATGTAGCTTTCTTCAGACAAATCGATGAACTCAGCTGATCGCATTTCTAATTTAACATCAAACGGGTGACCCCTATACGTAACATTCAACCCTGTAATTACGTAGAGACCGGCACATTCTAAAGACCTGCATCATATCATCAGCTTTTGCCGTACTTATCTTCAAGTTATATCTTCTGCATGTTGAACACAGCCTGTTTGTATGACAGCAGAAGACGCGACAAAGACTGCGGCAAGCAAACAATAAATAAATAACTCCTGTTTTTGCTAACGATGCTTGTTTAAGTCAGGGTAAATCTTTAGCGAGCTTCCAATTTCCATTTTGATGTAAAACCCATTAGCGATATCATTTCACTGTGGGTTCAAAATGAAAGAATTGATCTCGACGTCCAAGTCAGCGTATGTAATTAGGAAATAGAAGGGGCGAAAACAACAAGAGAATTGTGATATAGTCGCCGGGACATTTCTTGAGAAACTGGTCGTTCATTTTACTGGTTCTATATACAGTTTTTATATTTTTTCTTGTCTCCTTCTTGGAATGCCTTGCGGCATCAGGGCAAGAAGATATCTTTGGAACAGGTCTTTCTGTTCGCATCATTTACACTATTTTTCAGTTTCCTATATTTCCGCCGTCCATGTTTTGCACTGTCGACCTCTGAGTGTATTACCGCTCTATCTGTATAACACTGCTCTCTGTGGTACCGTGTCTGTTGACAATTGTGTTACATGGCCAAACCATTTGATCTGTTTGTTGTCGACCGATAAGTTCGTACTGCTTCTCTGCCGACTCTCCTCCTGATATCATCGTTCCTGAGTCGATCTTTCCTTGTTAAAACGTTAGTTGCATCCCCTTTACATGACGTTTCAGAAGCAACTTCAGTATTTTTTACATGTTGTGGTTTTTCTAGGCAAATATTACATTCAGTAGTTTGCCATTGCATTGTTAACGGTCAGCTCTCAGTGGACACTAACTCTAGACAAATCGTCCGCAGCTGGGATCGAACCCTCCAACCCGGCATTACGAAGCACGCTCGCAACGCCTACGCTACAGACGACGGCTTTCCTTGTTAGAGCTAGCTTAATACGTAAACCTTTCATTTCTGTTGTGACTATTTTTTGTTCTTGTCGATTTGTGAGATCTCTTTATATTTCAAAACCTTTATTTCAATAAGCTGGTTGTTTTTGCCAGCAGACCGCCTTGCGTTTTGTTTCGACGATTATTGAGAGCCAGCAGAACGGTCTAGCAAAGTGCTGAATGCAAAATGCCCTAGTGCAGGGGCTCTCAAACTTCCTAATGCCGCGACCCTTCAATACAATTCCCTCATGTTACGTTAACACCCACACAAAAGTGTTCCTTTATAACTTCAATAATTATGTGTTTTCCCATGGTCTTAGACGAACCTTGTAAAAGGGTCGTTCGACCCACACAAAAAAGGGTGGCGACAGGCAGGTTAAGAATCGCTGGCCTAGGTGAATCTCTAACAGTAAACAATGTAGGTGTTGGTTCTGCAACTGTGGCACAGTCGTGCCTATACATCCCCCAAGAAATAAATGTGCCTAGTTCGGCCAAGGGTGAATGAATATAGTTCGTAGCTCTCTTCAATCGTACTCAAGAACAAGGCCAGTGATGTAATCAATTACACAAGAGCTGGTTTATTTACAATATTCTCGTCATACAAGCTTCATAAATTCAATAAGCAATAGTATATGAACACTGTATTATCTGGATACAGGCTATTCGTATGACTCTCTACGAGTTCCTTAACCACTGTTCTAGCTAAACTCCAAGTTTAACATATACCTTCTAAACGAAGTAAAGCACTAGTTTTCTCCTAACCGGTCTTTCCAGCGGTTCAGCCCTAACCTGTCCTATCAAGCGGTTCCGTGGCTAACTAACTTCTCAAGCCCCTGGCTCTGACTTTATTCTCCCGCTTTCCCGCTCTTTCTGGCGTACCTTCTCCATCACTCCCCTGTCACCTGTCTTTGGTGGTCACGTTTGGATGAACGTATCTCTTCAGCTGGTCACAGTGCATGTGCTTGCTCACGGCCACTCGTCGAATGTTTCATCCCTCACTGTCAGATGTCATGGCGGTTATCGTGTAGATGTTCTGCATAGCTGGCTAGGCCATGGCTTTCTAATCACCCATTTCTGTCATTTCACACAGTGATGGATTAGTACGCCGTGTGGTGGTCTGAAAAGTATGCTTTGTTTATTTAACCTCTTTCTGCCTATATTTCATTACACAACGTCCTGTAGAGCAAAACTGAACTTTTATGTATTATGCAAAATTCTGTTATAATAGTTACAATATTATCTATCATACCAAGAAGGTATTGTACTGTCATCTCTTCTAACCTAAACACGAGTAAATGATGTTTTTAATTGACAGTTTCTTCTAACATATAGATCTGTTTATATTGTTAATAGTCTACTATTTTACATTATCGATGGTGTTAATTTTCGATCTCTACTGTTCTAAACATGCATTTATCGATATTGTTAATTTTCGATAACTCCTGAGTCTAAACATTCATTTATCGATAATGTTACTTTTCGATCTGTTCTGTCCTAAACATTCATCTCTTGATGATGCTAATTTTCGATCTCTTCTGTCTTAAACATGCATTTGTAGATGGTAATTTTCAATCTCTTCTATCTCAAACAGTGATCGATCAATGCTGTTAATTTCCTATCCTAAATATTTATTTATCGATGTTTTTAATTTTCGATTCTTATTACCTATTCCAACCCAAAAATACACTGGTTGACCTTTTATTCATGCTTGCTCACCTGTCATAAGGGCAGTCTTTGTCACAGGGGTGTCACTTTGTCTTGTCTTTGATGCCATCACCGTCCATATCCCGTGTTCTATATTACACAATTTAACTGCTTTTAACGATCACACAGCATCTACAACTGGCCCCAACCTTCCCTCACCCCACCCGACAGTCTCAGCCTAGGTCCCGCTAGAGACTGCAGCCTACATTCCGCGTTTTAAGAATCCTTAACATTTTGCCCTACGCCCGAAAAAGGCGAGTTACTGCAGAAAATCAACGCTCCTTTCCTTGCTGCTCGTCAACGCTGACAGCTATAGGAATAAACTCCACAGGGGAGCATGTACAGCATGGATCTACCAATCGTCAGTAGAAGTAATCTCTCGTTTCGGCCCACGATGAAGCTCAGGGTTGGTTTCCCTGCTGCACGAAATTACCGGATGGTTTTCGGATAGAGCCAAGACGACTTGGTGATTTGCAGAAGGTACTGTGAGATTAGAAGTCGTCGCGGTAGCATAATTAGAGCAGTCTGCGTACCTGGACGACCGAGCGACGAGCTTACGATTGGTATACCGAACACATGTTGGACTTTTGTTAGCAGGTGGCAGAGGAACACTGGCAGACAATTCGGACACGATGGACTTTCAAGGGATGAGAAACTCTTTTCCACTAGACACCCGGACCAGCTCACCGAGGCCCGTTCCCTACGTTGTTCCGTTGCGTCCAGAGCCAGCTCGAGGACCTCTCAGCAACCTCGCCCAGCCGTTTAAGTGTTCGTTTCCGTTCATTACCGCGCAATCCTAGTTCTTTAAACCACGTTGTAGAGTGAAGTGGAGACGAGATCTCTCGCTCCCACTTCGACGGCAAAGACACGTACTGTGTACCCCTCGTCTCTCCTCAGACCGGCTGCTAAATCACAGTATTTCTCGAGCTTATACATGTGATTTTCGTATCGATGTACTTGTTAGCCATCAGATACTGTGTAAGCCGGCGAGCCATGACCGAGAATATTTTACCCTCGACATTCAACAGCGAGATGGGCCTGAATTGAGAAAGACTCTTTGAGTCCTACTTTTTAGGACTGTAGACCCCATTCGCTTTTTGCCACTCCGCAGTCGACGTCATAAGCCTCTCCGGGCGAGTGGGAAACACCCTGCCCGTCGTTCCCTAACGACTCAGAAACTACCACAGGAGTAGTAGTTTTGCGACGGCGTTTAGTGCGTGGAGCACCCTCGCATTTCATTCTTCCGGCATGCGTTCTC
>CAJHNH020001196.1:295529-338029 GCA_905116865.2 Candidula unifasciata
AAGAAGACAGAAGAAGGAAGAAGAAGACAGAAGAAGGAAGAAGAAGACAGAAGAAGGAAGAAGAAGGATGAAGAAAGAAAAAGAAAGAAAAAAAAACATTTAGAAGAAGAAAAAGGAAGAAGGAATAATAAGGAAGACGAAGGAAGAAGAGGAAGAATAAGGAAGACGAAAGATGAAGGAGGAGGAGGAATGAGGAAGATGAGGGAGGAAGAAGAATGAGGAAGAAGAAGGAGGAAAAGGAAGGAATGCAGAAGAAACCCAAAATAAACAAAACAATGCACTATTTGTACAAGAAAAGAAACACAAGGAAATCGACAGTGACAAGCTAAACACAGCTAATGCGGAAAAGAATTTTTAACCAGGCAGCGGAATATCAGTTGGAATTGACTAGGAAAACAAAATAGGTTCGACAGGTCAGTATGAGCTGTAGGAAAGAACAGATACATTAGTGATGGTTGCATGCAAGCTTTAATTAATGTGTTAAGATAGGCGGGTCGTTGGTAATTGGTGGGGTAATTTCTCTGGTGTTTTCGGCTATGTCAAGAGACACGACATGGCACAGGTTAGCACGCTTGCATAAAGGCGCTGTTCAAACTCTTATGCATTCATGAATAAGGGACTGTGATGTTGGTTTCAGAGCCAAGCGACATTGAGATGGGGCTGTTGTGTCCAGTTTGTTATGACCAAGCTGACAACAACAAACTGGAATGATTGAATGATAGGCAACATACTAAAAATGGGAATTGTCAAGTGTTATGTTTGGCCAATCTGCTATGTGGTGCGGAAGCTTTGACAATAAATGAAATAAAAAATTAAAAAGTCCAGTACAGAGGTTTTGGAAAGGCTACAAATAAAAAGAGATTTTCCTGAAAGAAATAAAAAAGAGGGACGATTGAAATACTTTGGCCACATTAAAAGACATAACATAATTTTAAGAAACATACTGAAGGAAAAGGTCAAAGACAAGACAGAAAGAGGTAGGCATAGATACAAGTGGGAGGACAACATAAAGAGATGGATGGGCAGCAGTCTGAGAGAGTGTACAACCAGGACAAGAGACAGAGCGTGTTGGAGATTCATTGCAGCCAACCTTCACTGTGGAGACGGCATCTGACTGATTGACTACATGAGTGAATCAAGAATTTACATCATTGCACTCAGGGCATTCCCATACGTGCTCCGTCTCCTTCCACCACAGTCAACGAAGATTGTATGAGAGTGTATGAATTACCTGTATGTTCTATCACACTGTCTATTTGATCACAGAGAGGTTTCAAGTTTAAAGTTTGAACAAAGAATTAACATCATGGCACACGAGTAGTAATCCATAAGTGCTCCGTTTTTCTTCTAACTCAAGTCTGAGTCCGAAGCAGCTAGCACAGTGCACAAGCACTGTAGCACCGGTGAAGATCCTAAAATAGTTTGGGTTGATTTTTAACTCAGATTTTGCCCGGGCAGTGCCGTTAGACTACTTTTTTCGATTTCCAACTACCAAGTGAATTTTTACGTGCGCTAAAATGCACACGGGCGTCCGATCTCACTACCCAAAGACCAGGCTAAATACTAGAAGTCCAAGCCCACGTAAACAAATCCCAGCACTTATTGGGGAAGAAAACCGTAACCTCTAGCACTCGAGGCGAACACCATGTCTCAAGACCACGCAGCCCACCTTCCAGAAAGGCTTCACCATGTCTGCTCATTATAAAGCAGCTTACCACTCAGAGAGGCAACAGCAGCCCATCTATCAACATGCTCATCATTATCCCGCACACCCGAATATCCTGGATACAAAATCTATGATCTGCTTCTTGTCTGAATGTTATCGAGTAGCGCACAACACTCTATTTCTTAGGACTCAAGTTTCAATTTTTCAAAGCATGACCAGTGTATCCTTTACAATTACAACAATGCTGTTCTCAAGCCATCGGAAAGCTGCTATGACTGCCTCCACCTCCATTCTCCTAGTGGATGTTGTGAAGCTATACGCGAGGCTTTGCTTTCTTCTTTTCCAGTGTCCATTCAGCTTTGGAATAAAACCCTACCCACTCTTCTCACTTCTCATTACAGACCCATCTGTGTACACGTGAATCCACGACTGACCCTAACAGTCCCTCAACTACGATGGTTTATTTGCATTAAACTGTATGCACTGTTTACAAGACAGTCGTCGCTAACACTCGTCAAGGATCGACTTCCGGACATCCATATTCTCACCTAACAACCAAATACACAATATTACTTAGTGATCGGCACTTAAAGAAAAGTAGGAATTTATATAACACGGTTACTGCGCCGGCAATAGAACTTGCGTCAAACTATCATTCACGCCTCGTTATGGAAACAAGTGTACTCAAGGTTTTCCCCTCTGTTTATTTAACCAAACACACTGCAGTATATCTACAAAGTAAATTACCTTCTAAAAACGGAGGGACAGATTGTGGGCAAGAGAGCAAAAGGTAGACAACGATACAAGAGGAAAGACCACATCAAGAGATGGACAGACAGCAGTCTGAAAACTGCATAAACAAAACAAGAGACAGAGCGTGTTGGAGATCCAGACTTAATTGTGAAGACGGCACGTGATTGATAATGAGCATCGAAACATTCCCGCGTCCGCGTCAACAGCTCCACCGTCTGCAGTTTCTCGCTGTACACAAACCAGTGCACATAACCAGGTTCATACTTGTAACTGACTCACAGAGTATGTGGAGACAGTCATGCTTCGTTCATAGTGGCGAGTCTCGCTTCAAAGGTCCTGGGTAGTTGGCGTCTTTTGGATATTGTCTTTAGGTCATGCCAATGTGTTGAGAAACGAGCAGGAAACAAGAAGGAGGAATGATGCACGTGAAGATGATGATGGTGATGGTGAAGAAGATAAAGATGAAAAAGATGAAGATGATAAAGATGAAGATGATGAATATGAATTTGACGATGAAGAGGTTGAAGAGGATGAAGATAATGAAGATGAAGATGATGAAGAAAAAGAGGTTGAAGATGATAAAGAAGATAAAGATGAAGACGAAGATGAAGAAGAAGCAGTGGCAGCAAGCAGTTGCAAATGAATTTCCCTGGAATTCTGATTTAATATTCAATGCCGTTATTATCTCTAACCGTATTTCGTGTCTTTAACGCAACACGTTATTGATGCTTTCAGAGCTTTTTAGTTGATGGTTAATTCGTGAAAAGTGGTTCTTCACGCTCAGTGAGTTCTCGTTGCAATTAGTTTCGATGTCATTAGACAAAACACTGTTAAATGACTGTTAAATGGTTTGGTGAAATCATTCAGAAATATAATTCAGTTGCTTGAAAGAGCCATCAGGAAATCAAGTTAAATATTTTCACAAATTGCAAGACAACTGAATTCAGTCATTTGATAAAATTACTTTAAAAATTAGTTAAATGTTTCACAAGTAACTTAGTTTGATCATTTGTTGGAATCAATAGAATGCCGTCTTAAAAAGTTTGCCATAATTACTTCAAAACTAAGCTAAATGGTTTGACACAGTCACTAGGGAGCTAATAGGAATCGTTTGAATAAACCACTAAAATACTGGCCTAACTAGTTTGACACAAACACTGGAAAACCAAGTCAATTGTTGACAGAATAACTAGACAGAATCAGTAGACTTCAAGGTTAAATAGTTTAAAAATCATTAGAAAACGTAAATTGTTTGACAGAATCACTGGAAGACTGGGTTGACTGTTTTCTCAGAATCACTAGAAAGCTGAGCTAAATGGTTTCACAGAAACCCTAGAAAATTCGGCTAAATAGCTTGATAGTATGATCACAAAACCGAGTTAAGTGGTTTGACACAATCCCTAGAAAAATAGGCTAACTGGTTTGACACAGTCACTAGACAACGGTTAAACTGTGTAATTGAATCATTAGATAACCGAGTTAAATGTTTACAAAATCCTTAGAGTTGAGTTCAGTTGGGCCAAGAATTGACATCACGGCATTGACATGCTCCGTCCTCATCTTCAGCAGCCAGCGCAGAGTTCCAACACTGATGGTACCAGTCACAATGTGGTTAAATGTCCGTCTTGCCTTTCCTCAAGTGTAGTAAGCCGGTCAGATTCTCGGGTTACACCCAGATGCCTCATTCTCTCTAGGCTATAATAATCTTCTATTTCTATTGATTCCGTTGCTTGTTCCCTAGAATATTGAGGAAAATGGTTCGAAGAATTACTAGCATATTAAATTAAATGGTTTGACAGAATCAATAAACAATTAGAAAAAGAAATCGATAGAATATTTAGTTTAAAAGTTTGGCGGAATCACTACATGATTTAACATAATCCCTAGAATATTTAGCTCAATGGGTTGACAGAATCACTGGAATATTGAATCACTTAAGGGTTTGATAGAATCGCGGGAATATTTAGCTCAGTGGTTTGACAGAATCACTGGAATAATGAATCACTTAATGGTTTGACAGAATCGCTGGAATATTTATCTCAATGGTTTGATATAATCTCTAGAAAACCGAATCTCAGCTTCGTTACAAATTGTTTTGGCGGATGTAAGGGCTTATGTCTTGTTTAAATGCACAGTAATAATATTTGTTAATATTAATATTATTATGCGCATAATAGCAAATTTATACACATATAATGTGTTTAAAACAAAATTAAATGTTTAAACTTAAAATTAAAAGAGAACTTCTATGTATGGTTGCGAAGAGGTGGGACCTTCCGATCCGCAGGCGAGCTTCTAGCCGCTATGCCACGAGAACGTTGATTCAAGAATAAATTATAGACCTTAGAAATAAGTCCAAAATGTAGAGCGTTCAGACAGAAGTAACATGCATAACATTGACGCAGAAGTCTAATGTAGAGAGTTGAGATGATAGTCAAAGATAATGTTGAGTGACAAGTCCAAGTATCGAAGATTGAGTCAAGGTTGAAGTAACGAACGTTGACATAAGAAATAAATTGTAAAGCTGAATGAAATGTGGAATGTGTAATTTTATTCCAAGCATAAAATGTGGAGCGTTGAGATAAGAGTAAGATTTTTAACACTGAGTAAGCAGTCAATATTTAGCGTTGGGTCAAGAGTCAAATTTGTAGCGTTTTACGAAGTTTAATCAACAGCTTTGAGTAAAGAGTTCAGCGTAAAGCGCCAAATAGATAGCGTTGAGTAAATAGTCCAGCATATAGCACCAAATGAAAGCGTTAAGTGAATAGTTCAGTATATAGCACCGAATAAAAGCGTTGAGTGAATAGTTCAGCTTATAGAACCAAATGAAAGCGTTTAGTATATAGTTCAGCACATAGCATCAAGTAAAAGCGTTGAGTGAATAGTTCAGCATGTGGCACCAAATGAAAGCGTTGAGGGAATAGTCCATCATATAGCACAAAATGAAAGCGTTGAGTGAATAGTCCATCATGTAGCACCAAATGAGGGCGTTGAAGGAATAGTCCAGCATATAGCACAACATGAAAGCGCTGAGAGAATAGTCCAGCATATAGCACCAAATAAAAGCGTTGAGTAAATAGTTCATTACATAGCACCAAATTTAAGCGTTGAGTAAATAGTCCAGTTTATAGCACTAAATGAAAGCGTTCAGTGCATAGTTAAGCATATAGCACCAAATGAAGCGTTGAGTAAATAGCCCAGCATATATCATCAAATGAAAGCGTTAAGTAAATAGTTCAGCACGTAGCGTCAAATAAAAGCGTTGAGTGAAAAGTTCAGCATATAGCACCAAATAAAAGCGTTGAGTGAAAAGTTCAGCATATAGCACCAAATGAAAGGGTTGAGGGAATAGCCCAGCATTTAGCATCAAATGAAATTGTTGAGTGAATAGTTCAGCATATAGCAACACATTAACAGCGTTGAGTGAAGAAAGCAGCATATAGCAACAAATGAACAGTGTTGAGTGAAGAGAGCAGCATATAGCAACACATTAACAGCGTTGAGTGAAGAGAGCAGCGTATAGCAACAAATGAACAGCGTTGAGTGAAGAGAGCAGCATATAGCAACAAATGAACAGCGTTGAGTGAAGAGAGCAGCATATAGCAACAAATTAACAGCCTTGAGTGAAGAGAGCAGCATCTAGCAACAAATGAACAGCGTTGAGTGAAGAGAGCAGCATATAGCAACAAATGAACAGCGTTGAGTGAAGAGAGCAGCATATAGCAACAAATGAACAGCGTTGAGTGAAGAGAGCAGCATATAGCAACAAGTGAACAGCGTTGAGTGAAGAGAGCAGCATATAGCAACAAGTGAACAGCGTTGAGTGAAGAGAGCAGCATATAGCAACAAGTGAACAGCGTTGAGTGAAGAGAGCAGCATATAGCAACAAATGAACAGCTTTAAGTGAAGAGGGCAGCATATAGCGCCAGTTGCATATCGCTGATAGCGTATTGTGCAAAATGAAAAGTCTAATTAATCGCTGGTAGTGAAAAGTAAAATGTAGAACACAAGATTCATGTTTAGAGCCTAGATGCAAGTAAAATGAAGAAGTAGAGAGTGAAATGTAATGAGTTGAGACACGTTCCAAATGGAGAGAGAGCGAAAAAGTGGGCGGGAGGGAAAAGAGAGAAAAAAGATTGAAAACTAGAAAGAATAAGAAAAATAAAAAGCGACAGAAAATGGCAGATAGAAAACGAAGGAGAGTGAAAAGAAAAGAAAAAAAAATAGAAAGAGAGAAAACAATCAGAGAGGGAAAGAGAGGAAACAACGAGAAATAAAAAACTAGAGAGAATAAGAAAAAGACAAAGAAAAAAAAAGAGAAAAGGAGACACAAAGAAGGAGACACAGACCAGACCAGACCAAACCAGACCAGACCTGGCCAGGCTAGACAGACAGACAGACAAGACAGACAGACAGACAGACAGACAGACAGACAGACAGACAGACAGACAGACAGACAGACAGACAGACAGACAGACAGACAGACAGACAGACCGCATTTACACTTGAAACCACACAGTATAAAATAGAATCAAATTAGCAATTGAAATTATAGCACAAGAGTACATAACAAAGACATTATACAATTAATTCAAATTTGGCGTGTTTTCTGGAGAAAGAGTGTGGCGGGCTAGTTTGTCAAAATTATTTTATCACAATGTACTTTAATTCTCTGAAGCCGCCTGGGTGTAGCGGCTAGACGCTTGCGGTGCGGAGAAAGCCCGAAGGAGTCTTGATCGTCGACATACCTTCTCTCACCTCGGAAAATCTCCAGAATTGGCACTTGTCATGTTAGAACTTTGTACGATGCAGGGAAGTCATCGTGGTCTAGTGGCTAGACGCTCGCCTGCGGATCGGAACGTCGTGGGTTCGGGTCCTGAGATGGGTCGGACCTTTTTCAAAAATGACTTTGGCTACCAGGTCGACCCAGCCTTGAGTGGGTGCCAGGTGCAGTCCTGGGAAGTAAAATGCGGCCGGCGTGATGCGGACCACATCACCCACTAAGTGCCGATTGGTCTATAAAATATAGGGCTAGCACTATATACCTAATACCCCCAAAGGCATTGAAAGGGTGTTTTACTTTACGATGTACAAGAACAATCGAGGTATTAAGGACAATGAAAACATAGCATTTTTTGTGCATGACGTGAGACTACAAGCACCTAGAGGGTGAAGTTCACAAGAGAAGAAGGACATAGGGAGAGCAAATAAAGGCTTTAGGAGAGAACTCAACAAGTTCCAGTGGACCAACAAAAGACGCTGGCGTTGGATAAGAGACACGTTAAGAGGACATGAGAATGAGATAAATATAATGTCTTTTTACTGGAGCCCATAGAGGCATAGAAATATTGGAAGACCCCCCCCCCCCCCCCACCCAAAAAAAAGGGGAGACAGGAGCTAAAGAGTGAAATTAAAAAGGTCAGGAGAAAAGGGTTAAAAGCTGTATGCAATAGCAAAGAATAGAACAACTTAGCATGATTTGGTCGGTGGCCTATACTCCATTGGGGGATGGACGGCAGAATAATAATAATATATATATATATATTTTTTTCCCTCAGGAAAATCATTTTGGTTGTTGTTTCAATGGAGATGCCAGAAATATCAGTTGTTGGACATAATGTAAACATCATGTGATAAGCTTATCATGTAACCTTGGTCGCTGGCATTTAAAAAAAAATATAACAACCAGAAATTATGGATATAATTGTAACTGAAAGGCAGAACGATGTTGTTTGTTTTAACAGTGGGAAATAAGAAGCAATGGTAATTACCAATTGAGAGAAATGGCTTCAAAAGTGCAAAGTGAATTGGACAAGTGTTGGGAAAGTCGATAATTCTTCTTCGCACTTACGAGCTGTAAAATTCTGCGGACAATTCTAGTTGCTCTTCCGCCTGTGGATTTCAGTTTTGTTCCAGAAACTGAGTGTTGTTTGCACATACGTTTTACAGATCTGACTTATGTTGTGCAGATTGTAGGCAGGTAGGTAAGTTTTATCCCTCTAGGACATCACATAAGCGATAAACACCAGGTGACACAAAGTGCCACCATGCAGATAAAAAAAAACCTTTTAGACGTTTTAGCCCCCCCCCCCCCCCCCGGCAATGCTGGTTTCTTGCCTCTTAAGCAGAAGCGCTCCGACCTCGAAGGAAGCCCCAAGCAGGTCTACTCTTACGACATGCTTGTAGTGGAGGCAGTGGGTCTATTCTTGTTGTCTCCACGATGGGGCCTCAAGGAAGTCAATAATTTAATTCGACTTTTCGTTGTTGTGGGAGTCGCTGTGGCGGAGTGGCTAGAACCGCGCCGTGGATCAAAAGGTCATGGGTTTGCTCCCTGGTGGAGCCGGACTTTTCTTCAAAAATGACTTTGGCTACCAGGTCGACCCAGCCTTGAGTGGGTACCGGGTGCAGTCCCGGGAATTAGAAGCGGCCAGGTCACATCACACATCTTGTGCCGTGGGTCTATATAATATAGGTCTAGCCCTATATGCCCTATACGCATAAAGGCGTGGAAAAGGGTCCTTTACTTTACTTAGTTACTTCGTTGCCGTATGAGGAATGGGACGGAGAGCGTGTAGGAATATCTCGTGTGCAGGGATACACAATTCTTGATTCATTCATTCAATCGTTCAAATACCTTGAATAAGCTAAATTAGGAACGGGCATCACAGCAGTCAAGACATTCTCATAAGTGCTCGGTCTTCAACTTCATCAGCCAGCGATGAATTCCAGTGCCCATGGTACCAGTACCAATGTGATTGACTGTTATCGAATGGTTATGTTTATCCCCTTGTGGGTTAACGGCCCTATTATAGGGGAAACAAGAATAGACTCACTGCCTACGCAAAAGCATGTTGTAAGAGTCGACTAATTGGGAGCTTCCTTCAAAGTCGGAATGCATCTGCATGAGAGGCAAGGACCAACAGTCTGCACAAAAGTGAGTCAAATTATTCAAACGGATGCTCGCGCAACACTCAGGTTCTGAAACAAGACTGTCTAGAAGTGGACGGACAACATGAACTTTCCGCCAAAGTTTACAGCCAGTTAAGCGTAAAATTTATCAAAATTGGAATAGGATATAGGCTGTTGAAATAAACATTATTCACTCAGTGTAGTTATATAACATTATAAAAGCCATACTAAAGAAAACTAACTGCCCCTGCTATTTATAATTACCGCTTTTTAATGCAGCGGGACAGGAACTCGTTAGCCTGAGGTTACCTTTACTTCCTGCTTGGCCCGCTTGACTAGTGCTGTCGCCACGAGTTGTGCACGTTAGGATTTTTTATTTTTTATTTTATTTTTTTTTAACCCCCGAACATGAGGTTTAAACTCGGCTTTCCCGCAAGAGATCCCGGCGTGGTTAGCAACCCGGCCAGCCGTCCCTTATAATATAAGACACAACACTCTTGTCAAGTCCATATTGAAGAAAACAGGGGGTGAGCCAGCGGTAGACAGCGATACACGTGGGAAGATGACATCAAAAGATGGACGAACTACAGTCTGAAAGAGTATTAAACAGGAAGTTAAAATATGCCGCAGATCAAATGCAGGCGATTTTTTTTTTCTTCTTTCACTTCCGCACATCTAAATTAGCTTGATATTGCCCTTAAGCCATTTCCAGTTTGAAGATTGCATATAAAATTCTACCTCGTATAAAACTCGGCCAATTTTACAGTTGACTTCTTCAATAAATCTTCAGCTTAATGGAACTGCTGGCCCCTGTATTTTCTTCTTCTTCTTCTTCTTCTTCTTCTTCTTCTTCTTCTTCTTCTTCTTCTTCTTCTTCTTCTTCTTCTTCTTCTTCTTCTTCTTCTTCTTCTTCTTCTTCTTCTTCTTCTTCTTCTTCTTCTTCTTCTTCTTCTTCTCTTTTTACTTCTTTTACTTCTTTTACTTCTTCTTCTTCTTCTTCTTCTTCTTCTTCTTCTTCTTCTTCTTCTTCTTCTTCTTCTTCTTCTTCTTCTTCTTCTTCTTCTTCTTCTTCTTCTTCTTCTTCTTCTCTTCTTCTTCTTCTTCTTCTTCTTCTTCTTTTTTTTCTTCTTTTTCTTCTTCTGTCTCTTTTTCTTCTTCTTTCTCTTCTTCTTTTTTCTTCTTTTCTGTACTCCTGGAATAACTCGAGGCATCAGGTCATGAAGAGATTTGTGGAAAAGTACCTTCTGTTCGCTTCGTTAAAAGTACCCAATTCCTAATCGGATTAAAAATTAAGTCTGATATAATGGGAACAAAAACAACACATTCCAAGGGGCCGTTGACATCGGACCAAACAGAGTCACAGCATGAATTTTTCTAGCCATTATAATTTGTATCAGTCGATAGCCAAGGACCAATCATTTCCCCACTCCAACCCCATTCTTTTCCCTCATCTCCCAAGGCGCTCCAGGCGACTATTGGTAGTAGCAATCGAGCGCCGTTTCCTAGCTTTATGTCAAGAAGGACTAATTAAACGTTTTCATGATCTGCTTCCTCTTTGCGTTCACCAGCTGTAAACTTTTGTGGAAAGATCTGGTTGTTCGTCCACTTCTAGACCGCAGTCCTGTTCCAGAACGTAAGTTTGCTTGTGCCTTCGTTTGACAGATCTGACACATTTGTGTGCAGACTGCTGGTTCCTTGTCTCTCAGGCAGATGCACTCCGACTTCGAAGGAAGCTTCCAATTAGACGACTCTTACGACATGGTTTTGTGTAGGCGGTGGGTCTGTTTTTGTTTTCCCTAAAACAGGAATCCAGAACCCACACGTGGGTTTTTCATGATAATCTTGTGCTTGTGGAGTAATACGTTTGCTTGTCCGTCTGCATGTCTGTCTGCATATCTGTCTGTCCATCTGTTAATCTGTCCGTTAATGTCTGAGTGTCTGTCCAAGTACCTGCTTGTTCATCTGTTAATCTGTCCATGCAGCTGTCTGTCTGTCCGTCTATCTGCCTCATAGCAATCTGTCTGTCGAACTGTATGTTTTTTTGCTCGCCTGTTGTCTGCGTGTCTGCCTCTCCTCTGTATATCTCTCTCCTTGTCTGTGTCTTCTCTGTAACTTCGTCTCTTTTCCTGTATTTAACTCTTACCCTCTCTATTTTCTCTCATTCTCTATTTTCTCTTTCTCTGTCTCACATCCTTTATCATTTTTTTTTAAATCTGTTTTTTCCCAATTTCTACCAGTCTTAAAAACTCTATCAATATTTTTATCTTTCTCTCTCTCTCTTCCACTCACTTTTTGCACATGTATGTGTGGTTTCTCTCAGCTCTTCATCTGTCATTTTTTTCCTTACACTCTCCCTGACTGTGATTCACATACACACTCATGTACACACATACATGTACACACACACACATGCACACAGACGTCCATACAGTATCTCCCTTCTCTGTCGCTGTGCTTCTCTGTTTCCTTCACTCTCACACACAAACAAACAACACAAACTCGCATCTTCTGTTATTTTCTCTCATTTTTATGAGTATCGTTGGTATCAGTCTCATTATTTAGTTAATACTTTTTCTCTCTCTCCCCATTTCTCACTCAAACACTTTTCATTTTTTTCTCTCTCTTTTATTAATATATATATATATATATATATATATATATATATATATATATATATATATATATATATATATATATATATAATTAGCATAGAGATAATGTATTGATCGGCACTCATAGAAAGAAGTAGAAAGACAGAAGGATACACTAGACAGCATAAAAATCAAAAGCTAGGGTTATCGTCGTTAAGCACCCCCCCCCCCCCCTACTTATTACCCCCACAGTTTTCCTTCCCTCATTAACACACAGCCCAACACTGCTTGCCTGAGTAATCTTTTCGCCTTTCACCATTGACCTACCCCCGCAAACACCAGCCAGAAATCGGGCTCCCGCCTACACACGAAAACATCCAGCGGGTTTCATCGGGCTGACCTTGTGGGTGAGTTCGCATCACTTAGGACCTCCAAACTCGCAACTTATTTCCAGTCACTGATTCTGTACACGTAATGACACATGGATTTCAAACATTCGTCTGTTTTCTGAATTAGGCTCCGAGATTTAGTATGGCTTTTTCTTTGGTGGCTGATTTCGTGTCTTTTATGACCGAGCTTTTATCCACAGACATATATATATTCGTGCGTGACAATTGTGTTGAGTATTATATTTGTGTGTTGGTTATTAACACGTTTTCGCCGTAGAAGATTTGGTTAGCTCCACTATAATATCCCCACGTTACACACTAGCTCGCTTCTTATTGGTCGAGCTTCAGTACCCCGACCTTCGTACACTGTTAGGGGGACATTCGGCAATGCGTTGATATAGTGTGGTGTATATTAAAGCACGCTAAAGCTTTCAACGCTACAAAAACATTTGGAAACTGGGTCTAACCCACAACCCCCGGGAGAGTGCTGCAACCTATGTCACAGGAATTCCGTCTTCTGGAGAAAAACTTAAATGCCGATCAAATTATTCCGTGCGTGTTTGTTCCGTGCGTTTGTTTGATTTACGAGGGCACGTGATTGTTGTGAGCCTGTCAAAGAATGGATTTAGCGGCACTGTAAGGGTGATGGCAGTTCTTCGATGTTGATAATTGCTTTGGTGATATTTGTAAGTATGCATGTTTTTGTTTTTGTTTTTTATTCAAGTCTTTTCTCAAATAGGAATAGTCTTTCTGATGCTCTGGGTGAGACAAAGAAATAACTGACGCCGATGCTGCTGACGTCACCAAACCGGGCTTGGATAGTTTAAACGTATCGTAGCCCGGTTTGGTAACGTCAGCATCATGGCCCGTAAGCTGCAGCCGATCTTGGTCAGACAAACCTTATTCAAATAGAACAGGAAACACCGCCTGAAAAAAAAATCTTTGGGGTGGGAGACCAGGGGGGTGCAACTATGGCTTCTTTCATCACCGTTAGTTTCAGATGTTAGCTTTAGAGGTTAGTTTTAGAGGTTAGGTTTAGAGGTTAGTTTTAGAGGTTAGTTTTAGAGGTTAGGTTTAGTGGTTAGTTTTAGAGGTTAGTTTTAGAGGTTAGTTTTAGAGGTTAATTTTAGAGGTTAGTTTTAGAGGTTAGTTTTAGATGTTAGCTTTAGAGGTTAGTTTTAGAGGTTAGTTTTAGAGGTTAGTTTTAGAGGTTAGTTTTAGATGTTAGCTTTATGATTAGTTTTATATGTAAGTTTTAGATGTAAGTTTCAGAGGTTAGTTTTAGATGAAAGTTTTAGAGGTTAGTTTTAAAGGTTAATTTTAGAGATTAGTTTTAGAGGTTAGTTTTAGATGTCAGTTTTAGATGTTAGATTTAGATGTTAGTTTTAGATGTTAGATTTGGATGTTAGTTTTAGAGGTTTTCTTGGACGTTCTAGTTTCTTTAGTCCTTTTATTTTCCGTTTTAGTGCCTGTTTACTGATTAGGCGTCTGTGGCTTAGGCGTTGGGAAATCGCTTGTAATTCCAGTTGGCCGGGTTACAATTCGGCAGCAGACCACATGGCATTGATTTCAACAGTGGTACTGAGAGCCGCTTGCTGGGAAAGCAATGGCAAACTGCTAAATGTAAAACTGTCTTGGAAAATTATGAACAGACCCAAAACAAATGCTGGCATTGGTTCTGTGATGTTCTGTAAAGAATAGCAAACTAACTTGTGATTCTCTGCTGGTTTTATGACACTACCTGGTATTTCTTGCCCCAAGGTCCTTCAAGCATGCCGTAACGGACTTCAGGTGATAACATATTAATATTATGTTAGTTGTATTATAACATAACGGCCAGTGATCTAACAATTTATATGAAATTAAGATTGTTTATTATAAAAACACGTCAGTTTAGGGAAAGATATAAAACCGAACGATAAGTATATCAACGAGCTTCACAATATAAAAAACACAAACAAAACCTGAACTTTGCGGCTGTGGAGCCTTCTTCAGCACGTACATAAATTAGACAATACTACACAAATACACAACATCATTTATCTTCTTTGAAGCCAATAGTCTGACGAGGTACGTGGGGCTAGGAAAAAAATATCAAGGGATATGTCAGGGGCCGTCAGTGAGTTAAGATTCAATGTCAGTTCAAATATAACGATAATTTCATTTTAGACAATGACGACGAACACCTCAGTATAAGTTACTGTTTACGTAAGCTTCATATATGTACTACCAACAGGTTACTGACTATTATCGAATGTTTATAAACTCTCTTTTTAAACAAAATATAATTATCTTTATTCTAATAAAATTTATGTTGTGGTCACTTTTAGATATATCTCAGTTACTACTAAAAAGACTGATATTTGTTTTATATAAAATCTTCAGTTATTTAGTAGACCGGCTATATTTACAAGGTACTGTAAATATTACGGAATTTTCTCAACTCTCCCCATAAAGCTTTTCAAGCAGACAGTACACCAGGACACCCCCGTAGCCTTGAAAAAAATTGACGAGCCTGAGCAAGTACCAATCAAAAGTGACCTAGTTTGTAAATGGGAGGAGCTGACCCAGATGGGGAGAACTTCATAACATTCACCCAAAGCTACAGTTCTTCTTCTTTACTTCTCGGCTTAAAACGCCTGACCCTCGATGGTCCTTTGTCCGTGTCCGGGGCTCCTTTGTCCGTGTCGGGGGCTCCTTTGTCCGTGTCCGGGGCTCCTTTGTCCGTGTCTGGGGCTCCTTTGTCTCTGTCCTGGGCTTTTCTTCTCCGGGCTGCCCCTGATTTTTCGTTATATCCTTTTCTGTCAAAACGTCAGCAATTTGTAACATCCCTGCCATCTATCAACCTGGGCATTATCAGCTTTGTAGATTCTCTGGTCAGTTCTTCCCGCTTCATCCAAGGAAAAGATTAACATGCCGTTGTGTGCTATCCTGCGTGTAACAGCAATCGGCACAAGGTCAAATGTCTAAGGATACAGTTCTCGCTTCCACACACGCAACTCTCAGGGAAACGACGTACTGTCCGCCATACATGTACGTTTTTTGTCACAACACAGAGGGTAGCCACAAGCCCTCGCACGGACAACATTCAAGCGAACTGATATAGACATCTGTCCTGGCTAACATGTAAACCTAGCCCCGCCCTTCGCTCACTTCTCAAGTTTAGCGTCGCTCTCCTGGACTGCTTGCATTCGCTGCCGCTACATCCGAGCTGACCGCTACAGTTTGTAGGTCTACAGCGTTCCGCAACTCCGGGCTTGCTGTACAGATAAACAGGAAATCTCTCATATCAACTGGATCTCTTCTCTACACTAAGCAGACACATCGGCTGACTGGAAACGGGCTCATAATACTCGTTCTCCAGCATGTGCACACAGCACATCATCCTCGTCGAAGGACTCCGATGACCAGCAGGACTCCTGGCTCCGAGTCCCTTTCAGCGCACAGCTATTGCCGGCATCCCTGCTATCTTGTTTCACAGGTGAGCCTACGCCTCCCTGCGTCGTTACCTAAAACAGCTACTCTTGAATGTCCAGTCATCATGGCCTGACTCTGCCAACTGGACTCTCTCTCTTTGACTTTACAGTGACCGAGACTCTTGGCTCTCAGACCTCACTGTCTGGCTCTTACTGCGGTACTCTGTCCGTCTCACTCTGGTCCACTCAACTCCAGTATAGACCCTTGCCTGCCGCTTGTGGGTGGTTGGTGCCCCACGAGAAGCAAGCTAGCACGCATCCCATTATTCTTCCGTGCATCAGCGGCTATCTCGTACAAGTCATGATAGTTAGCCCACGCGGCTACTACCTCGGACCTCTCGGGTTCATCCCGTGCCAAGCCCTTCCTACTTGCCACAATATTGACTCCACCGACAAATATTTCCAGGCTTGAGTCAACACTTGACAACATATTGACACAGGTAACTGAACATTCTTGTGGACTCCTGACAACACCATTCCCAACAGGTTGTCCTGCCCCAAGGTTACAACTCACACAACACATGTTTCTCCTGTCTGTACCTCGAGGGGTGTTGTCTGACCAGTGTTCTAATCTCTGTTTCTAGCGCTTCAACTGTGATACCGCTTAATAATAAATTAACGTCCCTTCTATGTCTCAGTGACCTCTGGTCTTATAACCGACTGAATTTTCAAATGTTAAAATTGCTCCTACCTTTGAGCCCAATTACTTACACTGAACAGCAACTGAGTTGAGATTGTTGAAGTTGGGCAGAACTTCTATAAAGAACTGTGGCAGTAAAGCTGTCATTACTGTCTGTGTTTACAACTTTTGACGGCGTTGTAATACAGAAACGAAGTGGGAGTGTGGAGCAGCAGAAGGATTTAGAATTACGTGACTGATGCAGGCGCCATGAAAGGTTAAGGTTATGACATCGCCGTGCAGTAGATTTTTTTTGGTGCTTTCCCGATATTTACCCCAGGATGACGTCACGGGACAGTCCTTTTTGTTCGAGGGTGGTCAGACCGGGTTTCCTGGCTTTCTGATGCTTTTAACTACCCCAAAATATCTAGAACTGGGCCTAACCCGAACCCACCTGTGTCCTACGAGAGAGCGCAACCTATGTTCACACCACTACATGTAGCCTATCTAACATGCCCTAAAATATTCGACTGTTTATTTGGGGGGAAATATTGGGATAGCACCGATTTTCTCATTATGATGCAAGTTTTCAAAATGCCACCTAAATAAAACTCAGCCTCTCACCAGCTCTCTAACCTCGTGTACTTTCATTTACAAGGAGTCCTCTGTATCTTGTGCCCATCTTCGTGTTAGTCAGCCCCTGCCCCTCCTTCCTGGTACCATGCCTTCTGCTATTATTTTTTCCAATCCGTCGTGGCGCTTGATATGACCTAAATTTTGCAGTTTCCGAGACAAGATGCTGTTTATAAGCCAATCCTCCATGATGTTCAGATCTTTTAAACTGTCAGTATTTCTCCTCTTCTTTGTCCAAGATATTCTGAAAATTCTACAGCATTTCAGCTCAAAAGCCACGATTTTCTGTCTTAAGGACTGAGAGATAGTCCACGACTGACATCCGTTTGTTGCTGCAGGGAATATGCATGCGCTCAAAATTCTAATTTTGATTTCTTTGTTGTTGCTTAACCATAGACTTTTAGTGCGGTTTAATTTTGAGACAGTAAGTTTTTGAGACAAGTTTTGAGACAGCTAGTTTTGAGACAGTGTTTTGAGACAGATCCTTTTGAGACAGAGTTTTTGAGACAGCTAGTTTAAAGACAGATAGTTTTGAGACATTGTCAGTTTTGAGACATTTAGTTTTGAGACAGCTTTTTTGAGACAGGTTGAGACAGTAAGTTTTGAGACAGCTAGTTTTGAGACAGTAAGTTTTGAGACAGTAAGTTTTGAGACAGGTAGTTTTGAGACAGCTAGTTTTGAGACAGTAAGTTTTGAGACAGTAAGTTTTGAGACACAGAGACAGTTTTTTGAGACAGTACACAGCTAGTTTTGAGACAGTAGTTTTGAGACAGGTAGTTTTGAGACAGCTAGTTTTGAGAGACAGCTAGTTTTGAGACAGCTAGTTTTGAGACAGCTAGTTTTGAGACAGCTAGTTTTGAGACAGCTAGTTTTGAGACAGCTAGTTTTGAGACAGCTAGTTTTGAGACAGCTAGTTTTGAGACAGCTAGTTTTGAGACAGCTAGTTTTGAGACAGCTAGTTTTGAGACAGCTAGTTTTGAGACAGCTAGTTTTGAGACAGCTAGTTTTGAGACAGCTAGTTTTTTTGAGACAGCTAGTTTTTGAGACAGCTAGTTTTGAGACAGCTAGTTTTGAGACAGCTAGTTTTGACAGACAGACAGCTAGTTTTGAGACAGCTAGTTTTTTGAGACAGCTAGTTTTGAGACAGCTAGTTTTTTGAGACAGCTAGTTTTGAGACAGCTAGTTTTGAGACAGCTAGTTTTGAGACAGCTAGTTTTGAGACAGCTAGTTTTTTGAGACAGCTAGTTTTGAGACAGCTAGTTTTTTGAGACAGTAGTTTTGAGACAGCTAGTTTGAGACACAGCTACAGTTTTGAGACAGCTAGTTTTGAGACAGCTAGTTTTGAGACAGCTAGTTTTGAGACAGCTAGTTTTGAGACAGCTAGTTTTGAGACAGCTAGTTTTGAGACAGCTAGTTTTGAGACAGCTAGTTTTGAGACAGCTAGTTTTGAGACAGCTAGTTTTTAGACAGCTAGTTTTGAGACAGCTAGTTTTGAGACAGCTAGTTTTGAGACAGCTAGTTTTGAGACAGCTAGTTTTGAGACAGCTACAGTTTTTGAGACAGCTAGTTTTGAGACAGCTAGTTTTGAGACAGCTAGTTTTGAGACAGGTAGTTTTGAGACAGCTAGTTTTGAGACAGGTAGTTTTGAGACAGGTAGTTTTGAGACAGCTAGTTTTGAGACAGCTAGTTTTGAGACAGCTAGTTTTGAGACAGCTAGTTTTGAGACAGCTAGTTTTGAGACAGCTAGTTTTGAGACAGCTAGTTTTGAGACAGCTAGTTTTGAGACAGCTAGTTTTGAGACAGCTAGTTTTGAGACAGGTAGTTTTGAGACAGCTAGTTTTGAGACAGCTAGTTTTGAGACAGGTAGTTTTGAGACAGCTAGTTTTGAGACAGCTAGTTTTGAGACAGCTAGTTTTGAGACAGCTAGTTTTGAGACAGCTAGTTTTGAGACAGCTAGTTTTGAGACAGCTAGTTTTGAGACAGCTAGTTTTGAGACAGCTAGTTTTGAGACAGCTAGTTTTGAGACAGCTAGTTTTGAGACAGCTAGTTTTGAGACAGCTAGTTTTGAGACAGCTAGTTTTGAGACAGCTAGTTTTGAGACAGCTAGTTTTGAGACAGAGACAGCTAGTTTTGAGACAGCTAGTTTTGAGACAGCTAGTTTTGAGACAGCTAGTTTTGAGACAGCTAGTTTTGAGACAGGTAGTTTTGAGACAGCTAGTTTTGAGACAGCTAGTTTTGAGACAGCTAGTTTTGAGACAGCTAGTTTTGAGACAGCTAGTTTTGAGTTTTGAGACAGCTAGTTTTGAGACAGCTAGTTTTGAGACAGCTAGTTTTGAGACAGCTAGTTTTGAGACAGACAGCTAGTTTTGAGACAGCTAGTTTTGAGACAGCTAGTTTTGAGACAGCAGTTTTGAGACAGCTAGTTTTGAGACAGAGACAGTTTTTTTGAGACAGCTAGTTTTGAGACAGCTAGTTTTGAGACAGCTAGTTTTGAGACAGCTAGTTTTGAGACAGCTAGTTTTGAGACAGCTTTGAGACAGCTAGTTTTGAGACAGCTAGTTTTGAGACAGCTAGTTTTGAGACAGCTAGTTTTGAGACAGCTAGTTTTGAGACAGCTAGTTTTGAGACAGAGGTTTTTGAGACAGCTAGTTTTGAGACAGCTTTTGAGTTTAGTTTTGAGACAGCAGTTTTTTGAGACAGGTAGTTTTGACAGACAGGTAGTTTTGAGACAGGTAGTTTTGAGACAGGTAGTTTTGAGACACCTAGTTTTGAGACAGCTAGTTTTGAGACACCTAGTTTTGAGACAGCTAGTTTTGAGACAGAGCTAGCTAGTTTTTTGAGACAGCTAGTTTTGAGACAGCTAGTTTTTTGAGACAGCTAGTTTTGAGACAGCTAGTTTTGAGACAGGTAGTTTTGAGACAGCTAGTTTTGAGACAGCTAGTTTTGAGACAGCTAGTTTTGAGACAGCTAGTTTTGAGACAGCTAGTTTTGAGACAGCTAGTTTTGAGACAGCTAGTTTTGAGACAGACTAGTTTTGAGACAGCTAGTTTTGAGACAGCTAGTTTTGAGACAGGTAGTTTTAGTTTTGAGACACCTAGTTTTGAGACAGGTAGTTTTGAGACAGGTAGTTTTGAGACAGGTAGTTTTTGAGACAGCTAGTTTTGAGACAGCTAGTTTTGAGACAGCTAGTTTTGAGACAGCTAGTTTTGAGACAGCTAGTTTTGAGACAGCTAGTTTTGAGACAGCTAGTTTTGAGACAGGTAGTTTTGAGTTTTTGAGACAGGTAGTTTTGAGACAGGTAGTTTTGAGACAGCTAGTTTTGAGACAGCTAGTTTTGAGACAGCTAGTTTTGAGACAGCTAGTTTTGAGACAGGTAGTTTGAGACAGCTAGTTTTGAGACAGCTAGTTTTGAGACAGTTTTGAGACTAGTTTTGAGACAGCTAGTTTTGAGACAGCTAGTTTTGAGACAGGTAGTTTTGAGACAGGTTAGTTTTGAGACAGGTAGTTTTGAGACAGCTAGTTTTGAGACAGCTAGTTTTGAGACAGCTAGTTTTGAGACAGCTACAGACAGTAGTTTTGAGACAGGTAGTTTTGAGACAGGTAGTTTTGAGACAGGTAGTTTTGAGACAGCTAGTTTTGAGACAGCTTTTTTTTGAGACAGCTAGTTTTGAGACAGGTAGTTAGTGAGACAGCTAGTTTTGAGACAGCTAGTTTTGTTTTTGAGACAGCTAGTTTTGAGACAGCTAGTTTTGAGACAGCTAGTTTTGAGACAGCTAGTTTTGAGACAGCTAGTTTTGAGACAGGTTTTTGAGACAGCTAGTTTTGAGACAGCTAGTTTTGAGACAGCTAGTTTTGAGACAGCTAGTTTTGAGACAGCTAGTTTTTGAGACAGCTAGTTTTAGTTTTGAGAGACAGCTAGTTTTAGTTTTGAGAGCTAGAGACAGCTAGTTTTGAGACAGCTAGTTTTGAGACAGCTAGTTTTGAGACAGCTAGTTTTGAGACAGCTAGTTTTGAGACAGCTAGTTTTTTGAGACAGCTAGTTTTGAGACAGCTAGTTTTGAGACAGCTAGTTTTGAGACAGCTAGTTTTGAGACAGCTAGTTTTGAGAGACAGCTAGTTTTGAGACAGCAGACAGCTAGTTTTGAGACAGTTTTTGAGACAGCTAGTTTTGAGACAGTTTTGAGTTTTTTGAGACAGCTAGTTTTGAGACAGTTTTGAGACAGTTTTGAGACAGCTAGTTTTGAGACAGCTAGTTTTGAGACAGCTAGTTTTGAGACAGGTAGTTTTGAGACAGGTAGTTTTGAGACAGGTAGTTTTGAGACAGCTAGTTTTGAGACAGGTTTTTTTGAGACAGTTTTGAGACAGCTAGTTTTGAGACAGGTAGTTTTGAGACAGGTAGTTTTGAGACAGCTAGTTTTTGAGACAGGAGACAGGTAGTTTTGAGACAGGTAGTTTGAGACAGCTAGTTTTGAGACAGCTAGTTTTGAGACAGCAAGTTTTGAGACAGCTAGTTTTGAGACAGCTAGTTTTGAGACAGCTAGTTTTGAGACAGCTAGTTTTGAGACGGCTAGTTTTGAGACAGCTAGTTTTGAGACAGCAAGATTTGAGACAGGTAGTTTTGAGACAGCTAGTTTTGAGACAGCAAGTTTTGAGACAGCTAGTTTTGAGACAGCTAGTTTTGAGACAGCTAGTTTTGAGACAGCTAGTTTTGAGACAGCTAGTTTTGAGACAGCTAGTTTTGAGACAGCTAGTTTTGAGACAGCTAGTTTTGAGACAGCTAGTTTTGAGACAGCTAGTTTTGAGACAGCTAGTTTTGAGACAGCTAGTTTTGAGACAGCTAGTTTTGAGACAGTTTTGAGCAGCTAGTTTTGAGACAGCTAGTTTTGAGACAGCTAGTTTTGAGACAGCTAGTTTTGAGACAGCTAGTTTTGAGACAGCTAGTTTTGAGACAGCTAGTTTTGAGACAGCTAGTTTTGAGACAGCTAGTTTTTTAGACAGCTAGTTTTGAGACAGCTAGTTTTGAGACAGCCTAGTAGTTTTTTTGAGACAGCTAGTTTTGAGACAGCTAGTTTTTGAGACAGCTAGTTTTGAGACAGACTAGTTTTGAGACAGCTAGTTTTGAGACAGGTTTTTTGAGACAGGTAGTTTTGAGACAGGTAGTTTTGAGACAGCTAGTTTTGAGACAGCTAGTTTTGAGACAGCTAGTTTTGAGACAGCTAGTTTTGAGACAGCTAGTTTTGAGACAGCTAGTTTTGAGACAGGTAGTTTTGAGACAGGTAGTTTTGAGACACACAGCTAGTTTTTTGAGACAGCTAGTTTTGAGACAGCTAGTTTTGAGACAGCTAGTTTTTGAGACAGCTAGTTTTGAGACAGCTAGTTTTTGAGACAGCTAGTTTTGAGACAGTTTTGAGACAGCTAGTTTTGAGACAGCCTAGTTTTGAGACAGTTTTGAGACAGTTTTTTGAGACAGCTAGTTTTGAGACAGCTAGTTTTGAGACAGCTAGTTTTGAGACAGGTTTTTGAGACAGCTAGTTTTGAGACAGACAGCTAGTTTTGAGACAGCTAGTTTTGAGACAGCTAGTTTTGAGACAGCTAGTTTTGAGACAGTTAGTTTTTGAGACAGCTAGTTTTGAGACAGCTAGTTTTGAGACAGCTAGTTTTGAGACAGCTAGTTTTGAGACAGCTAGTTTTGAGACAGCTAGTTTTGAGACAGCTAGTTTTGAGACAGCTAGTTTTGAGACAGCTAGTTTTTGAGACAGCTAGTTTTGAGACAGGACAGGTAGTTTTGAGACAGCTAGTTTTGAGACAGCTAGTTTTGAGACAGGTAGTTTTGAGACAGCTAGTTTTGAGACAGCTAGTTTTGAGACAGGTAGTTTTGAGACAGGTAGTTTTGAGACAGCTAGTTTTGAGACAGCTAGTTTTGAGACAGGTAGTTTTGAGACAGCTAGTTTTGAGACAGCTAGTTTTGAGACAGCTAGTTTTGAGACAGGTAGTTTTGAGACAGGTAGTTTTGAGACAGCTAGTTTTGAGACAGCATAGTTTGAGACAGCTAGTTTTGAGACAGCTAGTTTTGAGACAGCTAGTTTTGAGACAGCTAGTTTTGAGACAGCTAGTTTTGAGACAGCTAGTTTTGAGACAGCTAGTTTTGAGACAGCTAGTTTTGAGACAGCTAGTTTTGAGACAGCTAGTTTTGAGACAGCTAGTTTTGAGACAGGTAGTTTTGAGACAGGTAGTTTTGAGACAGGTAGTTTTGAGACAGGTAGTTTTGAGACAGGTAGTTTTGAGACAGGTAGTTTTGAGACAGGTAGTTTTGAGACAGCTAGTTTTGAGACAGCTAGTTTTGAGACAGCTAGTTTTGAGACAGCGAGTTTTGAGACAGCTAGTTTTGAGACAGCTAGTTTTGAGACAGCTAGTTTTGAGACAGCTAGTTTTGAGACAGCTAGTTTTGAGACACCTAGTTTTGAGACACCTAGTTTTGAGACAGCTAGTTTTGAGACAGCTAGTTTTGAGACAGCTAGTTTTGAGACAGCTAGTTTTGAGACAGCTAGTTTTGAGACAGCTAGTTTTGAGACAGCTAGTTTTGAGACAGCTAGTTTTGAGACAGCTAGTTTTGAGACAGCTAGTTTTGAGACAGGTAGTTTTGAGACAGCTAGTTTTGAGACAGGTAGTTTTGAGACAGCTAGTTTTGAGACAGGTAGTTTTGAGACAGCTAGTTTTGAGACAGGTTTTGAGAGACAGGTAGTTTTGAGACAGCTAGTTTTGAGACAGCTAGTTTTGAGACAGCTAGTTTTGAGACAGCTAGTTTTGAGACAGCTAGTTTTGAGACAGCTAGTTTTGAGACAGCTAGTTTTGAGACAGCTAGTTTTGAGACAGCTAGTTTTGAGACAGTTTTGAGACAGCTAGTTTTTGAGACAGCTAGTTTTGAGACAGCTTTTTGAGACAGCTAGTTTTGAGACAGCTAGTTTTGAGTTTTGAGACAGCTAGTTTTGAGAGTTTTGAGACAGCTAGTTTTGAGACAGCTAGTTTTGAGACAGCTAGTTTTGAGACAGCTAGTTTTGAGACAGGTAGTTTTTGAGACAGCTAGTTTTGAGACAGACTAGTTAGTTTGAGACAGCTAGTTTTGAGACAGCTAGTTTTGAGACAGCTAGTTTTGAGAGTTTTGAGACAGCTAGTTTTGAGACAGCTAGTTTTGAGACAGTTAGCCAGTTTTGAGACAGCAGCTAGTTTTGAGACAGCTAGTTTTGAGACAGCTAGTTTTGAGACAGCTAGTTTTGAGACCTCAAGTTTTGAGACAGGTAGTTTTGAGACAGCTAGTTTTGAGACAGCTAGTTTTGAGACAGCTAGTTTTGAGACAGCTACAGCTAGTTTTGAGACAGCTAGTTTTGAGACAGCTAGTTTTGAGACAGCTAGTTTTGAGACAGCTAGTTTTGAGACAGGTAGTTTTGAGACAGGTAGTTTTGAGACAGGTAGTTTTGAGACAGGTAGTTTTGAGACAGCTAGTTTTGAGACAGGTAGTTTTGAGACAGGTAGTTTTGAGACAGGTAGTTTTGAGACAGGTAGTTTTGAGACAGCTAGTTTTGAGACAGCTAGTTTTGAGACAGCTAGTTTTGAGACAGCTAGTTTTGAGACAGCTAGTTTTGAGACAGTAAGTTTTGAGACAGTAAGTTTTGAGACAGCTAGTTTTGAGACAGCTAGTTTTGAGACAGCTAGTTTTGAGACAGCTAGTTTTGAGACAGCTAGTTTTGAGACAGCTAGTTTTGAGACAGCTAGTTTTGAGACAGCTAGTTTTGAGACAGCTAGTTTTGAGACAGCTAGTTTTGAGACAGCTAGTTTTGAGACACCTAGTTTTGAGACAGCTAGTTTTGAGACAGCTAGTTTTGAGACAGCTAGTTTTGAGACAGCCAGTTTTGAGACAGCCAGTTTTGAGACAGCCAGTTTTGAGACAGCCAGTTTTGAGACAGCCAGTTTTGAGACAGCTAGTTTTGAGACAGCTAGTTTTGAGACAGCAAGTTTTGTGACAGCTAGTTTTGAGACAGCTAGTTTTGAGACAGCCAGTTTTGAGACAGCCAGTTTTGAGACAGCCAGTTTTGAGACAGCTAGTTTTGAGACAGCTAGTTTTGAGACAGCTAGTTTTGAGACAGTTAGTTTTGAGACAGGTAGTTTTGAGACAGCTAGTTTTGAGACAGGTAGTTTTGAGACAGCTAGTTTTGAGACAGCTAGTTTTGAGACAGCTAGTTTTGAGACAGCTAGTTTTGAGACAGCTAGTTTTGAGACAGCTAGTTTTGAGACAGCTAGTTTTGAGACACCTAGTTTTGAGACACCTAGTTTTGAGACAGGTAGTTTTGAGACAGGTAGTTTTGAGACAGGTAGTTTTGAGACAGGTAGTTTTGAGACAGGTAGTTTTGAGACAGGTAGTTTTGAGACAGCTAGTTTTGAGACAGGTAGTTTTGAGACAGCTAGTTTTGAGACAGGTAGTTTTGAGACAGGTAGTTTTGAGACAGGTAGTTTTGAGACAGCTAGTTTTGAGACAGGTAGTTTTGAGACAGGTAGTTTTGAGACAGGTAGTTTTGAGACAGGTAGTTTTGAGACAGCTAGTTTTGAGACAGCCAGTTTTGAGACAGCTAGTTTTGAGACAGCTAGTTTTGAGACAAGTAGTTTTGAGACAAGTAGTTTTGAGACACCTAGTTTTGAGACACCTAGTTTTGAGACACCTAGTTTTGAGACAGCTAGTTTTGAGACATCTAGTTTTGAGACAGGTAGTTTTGAGACAGGTAGTTTTGAGACAGATAGTTTTGAGACAGCTAGTTTTGAGACAGCAAGTTTTGAGACAGCAAGTTTTGAGACAGCAAGTTTTGAGACAGCTAGTTTTGAGACAGCTAGTTTTGAGACAGCTAGTTTTGAGACAGCTAGTTTTGAGACAGCTAATTTTGAGACAGCTAGTTTTGAGACAGCTAATTTTGAGACAGCTAATTTTGAGACAGCTAGTTTTGAGACAGCTAGTTTTGAGACAGCTAGTTTTGAGACAGCTAGCTTTGATATTATCAGTAGCCCCTGTCGATGTGATAACATTACGATATTTAGGTAAATCCTTTATTGGCTGGAGTATGTTGTTAACAGAAAACAGGGAGATATTTTTCAGTGCATCTAAATTTTCAGGAAATTTCTGCTTCACTTGTTTCGATAATGAGGCAAGAAAATCTTGACCTCCTTTCATAGATTGTTCTCTTCATTTTCGCTAACAGTCCTTGTATTTTTAAATCATAAATTTTTGATTTGATTTGGTATGCATGGCATGGCTTAGAATCAAAATAGCTCCCAAAAGTGATTCAGTAATCTTTGTAGTTGTAAACACCAGTAGTGAAATCTCACGGAAGGGCACTGCAGTTTTACACTTTTGAGTCTCTGCATGATTTTTCATCAAGTTCTGCACTTTCGCTTTCTGTTCACTTTTGCTGTACCTAGAATAGTCTTAGTCGCATCTCATTTGAACTGCCATCTTAAATTATGTCATCATGTAGCCACTATACGAACTTTTCCTTTTTTAAAAACAAACACACACACACACACACACACGCACACACACACACACACACACACACACACACACACACAATTGAAGATATATGAAGTGAGCAGTTGTGGAAAAAAAATGGTTTGAAACCAGAATCACAAAGTCGGATTGACGCCTGTAATTCGTAACACATTGAGGTTACAGTTCAAATTATGTTACCATGATTTATGCTCCTTAATTAGAACCGGGACTGCCAGATTGTTGATGCTGACTCCGTTCAGTTCCCATAACTTTAACTCGCCGAGACCAAAACAAACATTTAGTAATACATATTTTATACCATAATTTTTGAACTGACAAAAAATAAAAATTATAAAATATCTAAAAAAATAAAATAAAAAATATAGAATTCCATCTAAAATCCAAACGTCAAAAAACAACATCTAGATGCAATCAAAAAACGAAAAAAAATATTTATATATCTAGATGTAAAACATCTAGAATGGCAACCCTGGTCATAGCAGCGTTCTTTTTTACATGTTACATTACTAGAAGCTTCCTAACTAAATGCCATCTGGCTTAAAGTTGACCCGGACTGAATCCGCTTTAGAGATCAATACTTTTACCGACCAGGTCACAGAAGTAGATGACGCCCGAACAGGGCTGTCGACATTTTTTGGAGAAAAATGTGCAAAATTCATTTCGAAACAGTACCAAGACACATCGCAAGTTACTCGATTTTTAATTTTTTAATGTAAAAACCGTTATACGCACACAGACACACACACACACATCGCCCATATGTCACCGAGGACCTACCCTAGTAAAACTGTGATCTACCAGGCATGTCGTAAGAGGCGAGTGAGGGTAGGGTTGGACTTGTGGTTGGCTACCTAACCCTGTGTAAAAAAAAAACTAAAGCCAAAAAGCGAACCAACCATGGAGAATGAAAAAGAGAAACAGGGATACAGGGTAATGGATAAACGACATAGCGTGAGTTAGTTGAGGGCCTATGCTCCATTAGAGGTTAGAAAGATAGAAGAATTTACATGTATACATATATATAAATACATACACATACATACACACATACGTATACACACATACATACACACACACACACACACACACATATATATATATATATATATATATATATATATATATATATATATATATATATATATATATATATATATATATACAGACATACACACACACACATACATACATACACATGCGTACACGTACACACATGCATAAAACATAAATCCACACACATACAGACACATATACACACTCATACACACATACATAGATGCATACAGACACATACATACACACGCATACAAACACATTCATACACACACATACACCCATATGTACAAACACATACGTTCAGAGACATACATAAACATGCCTGTATGATGTCCTGGTGGGGTACAACTTATACACTTACTTAAGAGAAGCATTTGCACGTTGCCTATACCAACACTCTCTTGGAGTCAATTGGAGCATTTGCATCAACTGTTCAGGCTTACCGGTGTTTTCAATACAACCCCAATCACTCTGTTTTAAAAAGTTCAACATAATGCCAGAATTGTAAATATCGATGCACATTTTCTCGAACAATGAAGACGGAGCTTCAAGGAACAATGTGTCCCTCTTGCTATGATGAAGTCGATTCCTAATTCAACATTCAACATGAAAGTACCAACTTTGGCAGCCTTGCACACCAGACGTCAAGAGATTGTCCCAGGCGGCTTATAAAGGAAAGCTGCTATTTGGTTTAGATTCTGTATAAGCTGTAGTCATGTCATGTGATCTTAGCATTATGCCAACAAGGCACATTGTTATTGATTTGTTCTTGTTTTAATCGTATCAGTTTTGTTCTGCTAGGGTCGCAGTCTAACATATAGCCGAGCTGGGGCACACTTGGTTGCTTGGAATGCTGTGATGTAGTGAATTATTACGTTATCAGTGATTCCTGCAATCCATATTTCTCTAGGTCTCCCATTCCTTCTCGATGGTCTCATTTTCTTGTTTATGCTGTCTTAACCGTTGTCGTTAAATTATTATCACTAGCTGGCTGAAACATAAAAGAAAAAGGACAACTGACATACTAAAGGAGCTGTACTTCAAGGAAAATTGGCTGGTACACAGCATCTTGCCTCGGAAACTGAAATATTTTGGCCAAATCAAGCGTCACGGCGGATTGAGGAAAATACTACCAGAAAGCATTTTCCAGGAAAGATGGGTCTAGACTGACACACAGGAAATTGGGCGCAGGTAAAAAGTCACTCCTCGGGGTGCCGGGTTCGATCCCAGCTGCGGATCTTGCGTCAGTTTCGACAATGGTATCGAGAAGCCGACCGTCCAGAAGCAATGCAAACTACTGGACTTAAACTTGTCTAGAAAAACCACTACAGCCAAAAAATTATGTGGTTGGTTCTGCAACGTCCTGTTAACTTAGGTAGGAAAGTTCACGAGCTGGGAGAACTGTGAGAGACTGAGTTTCTAGACAGTGATGAGAGCGACGTTCTGCAAAGGAACTACTAAATGATGATGATGGAATAGGTGAGCACTTTCAGTCTTTGTTTCTTCGTGAATTAAAGGCGGTGTTGTTTCAATAGTTCTTCTCAAAATCGTTTCGCACACGATCTTTTCTGTGTTTTCCCTCCACACACATTTATTATCACACACAAATTTCCCGGATGGCTACTGTTCTCTCATGTTCTTTGCTTGATGTTCAAAACTGACATTGGTACCTTACAGTTGGATGAAAGATATTCGTGAGCTTGAAAGAAAGCACACACATGATCATCGCGTGGTAAATAAAAAAAAAGTGAGTTATGCAGTAGTCCGGACAAAACCATGAACTTGCACATGAATAAAATGCAAAAGGCTGTTAGTATCAGCACGAACTGTCGGTGACAAGTATTGAAATATGTCGTCAAAGAAAGCAGAAGTCATGACAAAACCAACAACCAGCACAAGCAATGATGTATAAGGCATCAGGAAGAGATGTCACATAACGAAAAATTCAACAGTCAGCCTCACATTATCCCAATCACAAACGAACAGTGAACATTACATTCTGAAAGTCTTCATCAGTACATGGCATGTATAAAATATTTTACCTTTATAAAAAAGAATACAGAAAGCCACTTTTCTGGGGTATCACCAAGAAATACTCGACATTGCCGCCTGAAGCTCCGAGATACTTGCGAAAACCGGAAATTGATACTAGACAGCATTAAAAAAAATGTCGCAGGCAAGAGCGGTAACTCAAAACTACATACGAGATACCGCCAATTTAGCTTCAACCTGCTTTACATGGGCGAAATAGCTTATCCAGTTAGCAGACTCAAAGTTGTGCACGTTAGGATTCTTTCTTCCATTCTTTAACTCATTCAAGTGAGGAACTGTGATGGCTGCGCTGTGAGCATTTGCTGTGTGCCCTTTTAACTCTCTGTGTTAAATCGATTTACTTTATCTAAGGCTTGAGGATTTTGTGTATGCCTTTTCTACGCACTGTGTTAATTCATCTACATTTATATGATTTGAGAATCTCATATGTGTTCAGTCTACACTGTGTGTAAAGTGGTCTATATTTTTCTAAGCTCGTTAATTGTTTTTGTTTCGTTGTTTCAGATTTTGCATGTCTTCCATTTGTTCTGTGCTTATGCTTCACTAACACTGTTTTATTGCAACAGATACACGGGGGTTCTTATCACCAACAAGTGCCTTGCCAGCTAGCATAGGCGATCATACATCTCCACAAATCTCGGTCTTTGGTGTTCTGGATCAATTCCACTGATGATATTCCTCATTGCCACTGTCTCAAGCCATCCACCATCATTTCTTTTAGTCTGCCTCTGCTTCTTCTTCCAGTGATCTTTCCAGTCGTCATCACGTTATTTTCCAGTGTTCCTTGTCTCATCATGTGACTAAAGGACTTTGTCTCCTTCTAATTTTTGCAAATAATGTTCTACTTTTATTAGACATTTCCAGGCAATCATTGCTAGTTGTTCTGGCAGTCGAAGGCATTCGAAACATTTTTGTCAAGAACCACATCTCAGTTCTTATCGTATGTATAGAAAAAGGAAAAAAAAAAAAAAAAAAAAAACAATGAATTCCCTTTCAGACAATGACACATTGGGTATATAATTTCCAGTTCCATTTTAAAAAAAATTAACAAAATGTCAACTACGCTCAACCTACTATAGGTAGATAGACATCCCAATAGTGTAAGGTTATATTTATGGCCCTGAAAAGGAGTACCTATCAAGAGCCCATAGAACAGCAGTTCTCAACCTGTGGGTCGCGACCCTTTTGGGGGGTCAAACAAGCCTTTAACAGGGGTCGCCTAAGACAATCATAAATCACATATTCACTGTAGCTAGGAAGTAGCAATGAAAAAAAAAAAAGTATGGTTGGGGATCACCACAACACGAGGAACTGATTTAAAGTGTGGCCGCATTAGAAAGCTTGGGAGCCACTGTCCTAGGTCACTTAAGTGTTGCTGCAATCCTGTTTCCCCCTTAGCCGTCGACCGGCGACTGATTCACCCATCGGCTAACCGACAAGCCACTCGGTCATCTGTGGGATATATTAAAGGTTAGTTGCGTATCCTTTACAGGACGTTGCAGAACCAAGCCTAGCAGCCCCTGGCTGTTGTGTGGTTTCTCTAGGCAAATTTACACCCTGTAGTTTGCCATTGCTACTGGACGGTCGGCTTCCCGATACCACTGTCGAAACCAACGCAAGGCGCATGGCCCGTAGCTGGGATCGAACCCGGCACCCCGACATTAAGAAGCGTTCGCATCGACTTAGCCACAGAGCCGACATATATATAGTAAAGTAAAGGACACTTGCTCACGCCTTCAGGCCTATTAGGCGTATAGGGCTAGACCTATATTTTATAAACCAAACGGCACTTGGTGGGTGTTGCGGTCAGCACACGCCAGCCGCCTTTACTTCCCAGAACTGTTCCTGGTACCCACGCAAGGCTGGGTCGACCTGGCAGCCAAGGTCACTTTTGAAAAATACTCCGGTCCCTGTCAGGAACCGAACCGACGACCTTACGATCCGCAGGCGAGTGTCTAGTTGCTAGATCATGGCGGCTCTCGGGATATGTAGTACTAGTCCCCCATTTTTTTTCTAGACCACACTTAGGTGTTGATCAGGGTGAACTTTACGTTCCACGATTTTTACACGTATCTATTTTAGACTTGGGACGATCTGTGCTAAAATTATTTTTATAATCTCCTAGTCTTGTTTTCACTATCAGTAGGTGTTTTTATTTCTTCTAATAGATTGTTTATAAGTGTGTCGTGTTTTTGGTGGCGAAGATTGTTTTCCGGATTTGCCAAGTTTAGAAAAGTCTCGGACTTTATGAAAATTGTTTTCGATTATTTATTAAGACTCATCCGCATCTTTTTAAAGCTTACTGGCTGTAAACTCTGGCGGAAAGTTCAAGTCTTTAGTCTTGTTCCAGAGCTTGAGGTTTGTATACACATCTGTTTGACTGATCTGACGTTTTTAGATGCAGACTGTTGGTTTTTCACAGACACATTACTTATTTCGAATAACCCCCCCCCCCCCCCACCCCCCTAATTAGTCGAATTCCTTGGCTCCCAGGTCGACCCAGCCGTGAGTGGGTACCGGTTTCAGTCCCGGAAAGTATAGGCGGCCAGCGTGATGCTGACCATATCAACCATTTTGTACCCATTAGTCTATAAAATATAGGCCTAGCCCTATATGCCCTATACGCCTAAAGGCGTGGAGAAGGGTCCCTTTCTTTTTTTAAACTTTTAATTAGTCGAAATTTTTGTTGTGGACATATTTGATTGGGGGAAATGGGTCTATTCTTTCTTTCGTTCTCTCAACATGGAAGCCCCGAATCCCAGCGTTTAAAGAAATGGTTTCTAGAACGAACGAACTTTATTTATTTTCAAATGGTCACAAATTGGGCACGCAAGCCCGTCTTACATTGGGCCCTTCCAGTCAACCATCTTTCGCACATCAGTTGTATTTTACAAATAAAGCATGTTATGATCATATTATGATATGCATCATCAATGATTTCTAGAATTGTATATGAAACAAAAGCAGTTAGTTTTTAAACCTAAAATTTGACCTACACTCCCAGTCTGATCAGTCATTAAAGCGGACACTGAACATATCATGGGAAGTAAAGTCGGCCGAAGTGATCTTCACTGTACAGTATCAGTCGTTGAGTACTCGGTGATCTACACAAACTTTCGGATCCGGCATTTAATGCGACACTGGGCCGTTTCATCAGCAGGTCGTCTACAGAATGTCGACAAACGACGCCTGAAAGTCTCTCTTTCTCTAGACTAGTGGTTCTCAACCTGTAAGTAGCGATCCTTTTGGGGGTCGAACGATCTTTTCATGGGGTTGCCTAAAATCATTAGAAACATTCACAGAAGTTATTAAGTAGCAACAAAAATAATGTTACGGTTCGGGGTCGCCATAACATGAGAAACTTCGCAATACCTACGCTATAGATGTCAACTGAATGGGTAGTTAAGTTAAGTGATTAATTGCGTATTTTTTACAGGACTTTGGAGAACGAACCCCAGCAATATTTTTAAGCTGTTGTGGTTTTTCTAGGCAAGTTTTTGCCCGTCTCTCTAGCGTACTTGGCTAAACCGGATTGCGCTGTGAGCGGTTGACGAACTCCTTGTGGTCCGCGTTCACTCCCGGGGGTGGGCAGAAAAGCCACATTTCTCCTAGATTTACGCTATTTACAATGGAATCAAGGCCGAAAGGTTGCAATATCCATAATACCGAGCCTAAGGGTTAACAACTCATGGCTTCTGGATACTAAGACAAACAAACAAATGTCCAGTAGTTTTCCATTTAATGAGTAGGCAGCATTAGAAAGTCGCACTTGACCTCCCTCACACATCAAATTCATTATCTGATTTAAGCCTTTCTTTACGCACAACACTGTTGAAACAAAGAGTTATGTCCGTTTAAAAATTATTTAGAGTTTTCTTTGCATAAATTCTGGTTTTAGTATTTTTTTTTTTGGGTCGGTTGGGAGAAAGAAAGGTTGTGAAAGGGGGAGGAAGGGTGGAAAAGAGTGGGGGGGGGGGGGGGGGGTTCAGGGCAGTGGTAATATTTCGTTTCGTAATAACTCTTCCAATTAATGTTTTTGCCTGTTTAGCCTTTTCCCGGTGGCACGATGACCGTGGGGGAGTCGCCGTGGCCGAGCGGCTAGACGCTCGCCGTGGATCGGAAGGTCGTGGATTCGCTCCCTGGCGGGGCCGGACTAATTTTCAAAAATAACCTTGGCTCCCAGGTCGACCCAGCCTTGAGTGGGTACCGGGTGCAGTCTCGGGAAGTAAAGGCGGCCGGCATGATGCTGACCACATCACCCATCTTGTGCCGATTGGTCTATAAAATATAGGTCTAGCCCTATATGCCCTATACGCCTAAAGGCGTGGATAAGAGTCCTTTACATTTTTTTAACTTACGATGTCCGTGTGAAGTTTTTATTTGTCTTTTGTTTTGTTATTGATAATTGCTGGTCGAATGTTTAGTTGCATATGTGCGCATCTTTTTCTTTCTGTCCGTCATTTGCCGTTTTAAGTCATATCGTGTTTCAAGTTAATTTTTAGTTTCTAGAAATAGATCAACATGAAGCAAGTAACATCATCATGTAGCTGGTCCTTTTCCAAACATCATTGTCATCACAGCCCACCCGAAAGACACCTGGTCTCTCGCCAGCACTAATATATTGTGTCCTTCTTTCTGCTGGTCGGTACCTGCCCCTCTTTCCTGGCACCATCCCCAATGTTGCTGTTCTTTACAGTCCGCCTTGACGCTTCATTTGGCCATACCCTTTCGCTTTCTAAACTTCCTTGATGTTCTCTTCTATTATCATCAGTTCTCGTTATGTCTAGTGGCACACGAGGCTTCAGAGAGGACTTTCCATGCTTTCCTGTCCTGAGCAATGTTCAGGGAAGTTTATCCATGTCAAAGATGCCGTACTCAGGTCACTTTCCATCGTTCGTCTCCATGTTGTTTTTGGGCGCCCCTGTTTTCTCTTTCCCTCTGGTGTCCATGTGAGAGCTGTTTTGGCAGGTATTTCAGAAGTCATTCTCATAACGTGGCCAAGCCATTTCCATCTTCTCATGGTATCATACTGTCTAAAGTTGCTTGGTTTGGGGTTTGAAGTAGTTTAGTGTTTGAGATTGTATCTGGCCAGAATATTTTGATAATTCTACGTAGACATGTGTGGTGGAAGGTGGAAAGCTTGTGTGCATCCTTTTTGGTCATTCTCCAGCATTCCGCTCCATAAAGAAGAACTGGCAAAATGAGGCTCTTGTAGAGTCGGAGTTTTGTTCCTCTGCAGTAATTGTTGGATTTCCAGATTTGCCTCATCCTTCCAAAAGCAGCTCTAACTTTGTTCAGGCGTGACTTTATGTCTTCCTCTGTCCCTCCCAGTAGGGACACCACACTGCCAAGATATGTGAAATGTTCTACATTTTCAAGTGATTGGTTACTTATGGTCACTGGTTGTTGGTTTGGACTGTTTGTCATGATCTTAATTTTCTTTGTATTTATTCTCAGTCCCACCATTTCTGCTGTGCAGTGTAGTCTGTTACTTTTCTCTTGTATATGTTCATGTTTATGTGATAGGAGTGCTATATCATCTGCAAAATCAAGGTCCTTAAGCATGGGGAATGGAGTCCATCGTACGCCTCTTAATGTCCTGTCTACTGTGTTCTTTAGTATCCAATCAATTACAAGGTTAAAGAGGAGAGATGACATACCACATCCCTGTCTTATACTTGTCTTTACTGGGAAAGATGTATTGTAGTTTTTTATACTGCAGAAAAAGTCTTTATAGAAGAGAGCAATTATGTTGACTATTTTTTTTTGGAAATCCATAAAGTCGTTAAATTTTCCACAAACCGTCTCTATGGACGCTGTCAAAAGCTTTCTCAAAGTCCACAAAATAAATATATATACTTCTCTGCCATTCGTTGCAATGTTCTAAAATGTTACGTATGGCGAAGATGTGCTCAGTCGTTCCTCTGCCCTTTCTGAATCCTGCTTGTTCCACTCGTAGGCATTTATCTACTCCTTTTTCAAGCCGCATTATGATGATTTTACAAAATATTTTGCTTGGTACTGAGAGTAGAGTAATTCCCCTCCAATTACTGCAGTCTGTTATGTCTCCTTTTTTGGGAGATTTTGACTATTAGGATATCAGTATTTCCTTTCTTCTTGGTCTACAGTATTCTTAGAATTTTCCTATTGCATTTCAGTTCTTCTTTTTCTTCTTTGCGTTCGGTTTCGTATGCTCAGATCACTTCGTCCCAGCTGTTTCATCACTTCTGTGTCTGCCCTTCGTTGGATGTTTTCTGTAGCTTTAGCTAGGTCTTGTGTACTTTGTGTTCGTCATCATCTAGTGTAGAAGGTTGGTTCAGAGTCAAGTTCATTGATAAGTATCAGCAAGCTTTCTACAACCCATTCCTCTACCTCTTCTCCTCTTGTGTTCATAGAAGCATAGCCCCAACTAGGATAATGACCTTTAAATCACCGAGAATTAGGTAGCTCTTAACAGCTACTGGGATGTTCTTTAGTTCCAATTTCTTGTTGTTGAGACAGTACACGTTAGTAAGTAGGGCTATACCGAAAAGTGATTTTCACTATTCGGCCGAATACGAATAGCGGGACGAACTATTCGGCCGAATACGAATACGAACACGAATAGTGTATCATCATCACGAGGTGCCTTGCCGACTGGCGTGGGCGATTATGCCTCGCCACAATCTGCGATCTCCTGCAGCATGTATAAGTTCGAGTGCTGGCACACCTCCATGCCATGCAACAAGACTGTCAAGAATCTTCTCACGTTGTCTTCCTCTATTCCTCCTTCCAAAGATCTTTCCAGTGGTCACCACATGTTCCATTTTCCCTCTTCTCCTAATATGGCCGAAATATGATGACTGTCTCCTTCAGATGTCTGCGATTAGTTGTCTTTGGGCTTCCGCCTCTTTCAAAACCTCTTGGTTGCTCTTTTTGGTTGTCCAAGATATTCTAAGCATTGTTCTGTAAAACCACATCTTTGAGGCCTCAAGAAATTGTTTTGTAAGGTAACCACTGTTCGTATTCGGCCCGACCGCAAGTATTCGGCCGAATATCGAATAGGTCCACTATTCGGCCCCGAAGCGAATACGAAGCGAATATTCGATACAGCCCTATTTAGAAGGATATATAGTTTTAAAGTCAGATGTTTAGACTCATCGAAGCTTTTGGAAGTTTCGCATTTCAGTTAGAAAGCCCATATTTTATTTCTAAATGACTTCGAGACAGTCTATGCCCCATGTCCATATGCTGCATGCAGACAGTATGCCATTAAAATGTCGAGCTTAATTTCATTGCTGGTGCTTAACTTTTAATGCTATGGCCGTCCTCTTTTTGACGTCACTTGAACCGTCCCCATTGCTACTTCTTGTGGAGCCGAGTTATTCACAGTCTGAGGCATTTTCAGGAGTAATAAATATTTACCAAATACGCAGCAGTGAATTAAATAAAAGCTTACTAACAGTAAACATTCACAAGACCCCATCAGCAGACTTAACAGAAAACAACATACAACAGTTTTCCGTCTACGAACAGGACACTGCAGGCTAAACTACCACATGCATAAAATAAAGATTGTACATTTCCCCCAAATGTACCTGTCAAACAGGACCACAAACAGCTAAGAACCTTCTGCAGACCTGCCCACTCTAACTGCAACTTCAAAAAGACACCTGGCCTCGAGAGCAAAGTGCGCAGAGCAAGCTATGTGGAACCTTGCAGGACCTGCAGCTGACATGCGAGTTCATAGATGCAACCCACCTAATGGTCTGATCTGAGCTTACGAAACCGAACGCAAAGAAGAAGAAATAAAAGCTTATAAAAATGTTGTCTGGCTGAATTACTGTATCATAGGTGTAATGGCGGTTCCTGATGTCTCTGGTTTAAATCCACTGATACCATTTTTTGTTTAAACTAAACATTGGACCTACACTCTAAGTCTGATCAGTCATTAAAACAGACACTGAACATGTCATGGGAAGTAAAGTCAGCCGAAGTGGTCTTCACTGTACTGTATCAGTCGTGGAGTACTCGGTGATCTACACAAACTTTCGGATCTGGCATTTAATGCGACACTGAGCCGTTTCAACAGCAGGTCGTTTACAGAATGTCGACAAACGACGCCTGAAAGTCTCTCTTTCTCTAGACTAGCGGTTCTCAACCTGTAAGTAGCGATCCTTTTGGGGGTCGAACGATCTTTTCATGGGGTTGCCTAAGATCATTAGAAAAAATATTCACAGAAGTTATTAAGTAGCAACAAAAATAATGTTATGGTTCGGGATCGCCACAACATGAGGAACTGTACTAATGGGTTGCGGCATTAGGACGTTTGAGAACCACTGCCCTAGCCAATACTCCGCTTCTATGTGCCTTCAGAGCTAATGCACTGTCAATTGTGTACCCAACTTTTTCCGTGTGAGGTGGGTTCCTGGGCCCAGTTATGAGAAAAACAAGAAGTCGGGGTCTCTTCTGCCTAAGAGACAAGAAACCAACAGTCTGCATACAGAAAAGCAAGATATGTAAAACGGATTCTAGAACAAGTCTAAAGTCCAGAGGTAGACGAAGTATCAGAACTTTCCGCCGGAGTTGACAGCTGGTAAACGAGAAAAAAAAATTAATGAGGAATTAGCCACGTTCACGGAGATCTGCCTCTGTCTAGTCTGAATGAAACTGTACCATACATCCCCGCTCTATCCAGGCCACTAGGACTTTTAACACGGCCAAAGAACTTCCGCTTTCTGGGCAGGATGCTGTTTAAGAGCCAAAAATCCTCGATGCCGAGATCGTGTAGAAAGTCGATATTTTTCGTTTTTTTTTTTAGCTCATGGTTTTCTCAGAATTGTTTCTACATAATTTAATATAACACTCGGCCTGTTAGGGTCGTGGAGGTGTATCGTTGGAAGCACTAGGACATAACCTACGTCAACTTTCTCTGTTTTCCGCTGGATGAATAAGTGTGTGCTAATTTAGTCCTGTCCACTTCTTGATGCTGTTATTCCTGGTTCATCTTTGCCCTCCTAATTTTTTTATTACCTCCCCCCCCCCCTCCTTTTCCATGTTGCTTGAAATGAAGTCTTTGCAATCGAATCAAGTCTTACAGCGTGCCCTAACAAAGCTAGCAGGAGAGGCTCCTTATGTCCTGCAAATTAGTTTATTTTGTCTCTGACATATTTATTAGTTTTGCGGATTAATAGTTTTAAATTCAAAAGTTTCGAATTTTCTGTCTCCATAGATTAAGTAGAAGTCAGATTAATAGTTTTCATTTCAAAGGTTTTGAATTTTCTGTCTCCATAGATTAAGTAGAAGTCAGATTAATAGTTTTCATTTCAAAGTTTTCGAATTTTCTGTTTCCATAGATTAAGTAGGAGTCTTTGACTCACATCCACCTGTTTCCATAGGAAAAATACATGATATATACATAGACTATGACATTTAAAGTACTTCCGTACTTAAACGCCAACGCCCACTTCTCGTCCTTGTCCTAACAAACATTTCAAGAAATTGGAGAATCTACAAAAGACAAGAAACGTCACAGCTACTAGCCTTTTATGTTGAGAATGTCCAGACATTAAAAAATATTATGTTTGAATTTCAGTAATATTTTGTTCCCCTGTTTGTCCGCACAAGGTATCCTATTAATTTTACATAACGTATAGGAATTACCGATGTAATTGGAGAAAAGAAATATGAACTAGGATCTTTTGTTTTGCTGTAAATACATTTGGCGTAGTCGGCTCTCTGGCTAAGTCTATAAGTACTCTTCATAATGCCGGGATGCTAGGTTCGATCCCAGCTTCTGGCAGTGCGCCTTGCATTGGTTTCGACAGTGGTATCAAAAAAGCCGACCGTCCAGAAGGCAGTGGCAAACTACTGGGCGCAAATTTTCCTAGAAAAACCACACAACAGCAAGGGGTTGTTGGGGTTGGTTCTACAACGTCCTGTAAAGGATACGCAAGTAACTAAACTAACATTTAGCGTGATTTGTTTTTTAGCTGGGAAAATGTTCGCTTGAATATTTTTGGCTGTTTCACAAATGATTAAGCATTCATTGATGTGATATTTTGTCTTCGTCTCTGCACGTTTCATCACCCTGTCGATATTCTGTCGAGAAATACATCGCCTTATTCCCAGTAGCTCAGAAAGAACGTCACACAGCAGGTATATTTGTTGAACATCGCTCTCATCGCGCTCTGTTGGAAACCCACTTGGTCTACTGCCAACTGTCCTGCTATGTCACATATCATGCCCATAATGTTCTTGATGTTCTTTGTCCATGGTCGTGCTGGTCGTACTCTGCCTTGATATCCAGGACCCTCCTTCTTCCCCCCCCCCCCCCCCCCCTTGCTGTTGCTAATCTGCTTTCTTCTTCTTCGATACTTCTGTCACAAACCTTTTACCAGGAGGCTGGACGTTTTTATAAAATTTATTGTACAGTCCATATTTGCTCGTGTACCATACAATTGTGTCTGCATATTGGCGGCATACAGTTGACAGGGTTGGAGCACAATCTGGGGAATTTCCCGGTGCCAAGCTGCAGAGACACGTCTCTTCTTAATTCCTACACCAACAAGTCTGAACATATGTTGGCGAAGTCTGATGTTCCCTGTCCTTAGTCTGAACATAACACATCGTCCCTTTCTACAGAAGAAGACTCAGTGGCGTAGCGGCTTAACGCTCTCTTGCGAATCGGAAACTCGTGCTTTTGTTCCTGCGGGAGAAGCAATTTTCTCAAAAAATGATATGGCTCTTAGGTCGACCAAGCCTTGAGGGTGTACCAGGAAGTCCCCCCCCCCCCCCCCCCCCCAAAAAAAAAAAAAAGAAAGGCGGTCGGCGTGATGCTGACGACATCAATAACTAATTACCTATTGGTCATTAAAATATGGACATAACCCTATGTGCCCAGTACGCCTGAAATCGGGGAAAAGGGTCCTTTACTCACCACATGACCGGTGCACTAAATGACATGAACATGATCCGTTTACTCATTTCAGTAATCTAGTAAAGGTTAAAGTTGAAGTGTAATGAGTACTCCAGGAGCGGTTAAATTTTTTTCCTTCTTCTACTTAATCGCGTGCATAAAACATCATTTGAATGTAAAAACATCACTCAATCCTAGCCTTTATTCGTGATGAATTTTTGTCATCTACAGAGAACAGCTGAAAAACCAACCCTACAAGCTGACAATGAACTGTCTATGAATATATTTTACGATTTAGGAGAATCAGCGAAATGTAAGTTTAATTGTTGTGTTCTTTGTCCTGTATTAGAAGTACAATTTTTGCTAAACGTTTGTCAAAATCAGCGGTTCCCAGCCGGGCAACGCAACTCCGAGATCCAGCTCGGTTTAGGTCAGTAAAGTCTAGTCATAGACCAGCCTGAGCAAGCATGAATGAAAGGTCAACCAGTGTGTATTGGTGCCGAACATCGTAATGAGAACCGGATACCAATGGTCTCCAACCTGGGAGACGCATTCCCATCCCACTTCCCCAGTGAGGAATGAGAAAGTTTTGAAGAGACCTCCAGCACTTTCAAAATGAGTGTTCATTTATGCTCAAAACAATCCGTTGTACAATAAAATACTTTTACAACTATTTATAAAGCAGAACGGCAAGAACGTTTTGGTTTTCATAAGCAGTATGTACATTTGCTGTTATAAACCTAAACAACATGATAACATACGCCTTCAACTGACGATGTTCGCCCATCACAGTTTAATGTGACCAGTCCTTTCGTCCACTAGTGACTAAATTAGGTTTTGTGAGTACGTAGATGGCTGATAAAGTCACTTCTAGCATTTAAATTTATTGAGCAATGTGGCCAGTGAATTGAAGCCGCATCTCTCTGGTGATTTGCTTTAGTGCCTTTCCTGGCTTGTCTATTCTGAATTGCCTTTAATTATAGATTAAGAGCACATTTCTCCTCCTTTTAACCTAATTTCCTTGTCTGGGGGAAAGTCACGGACTCCTTTTCAGTCTTTGATGACAGGAAAACTCGAAGTCTTCGAAATCTTCGAAATAAAAACTTTTAATCTGCAGACAAATTCTTAGAATACCGTTGGCTAGGGTTTGAGGTTTGAACAACGGACCAAGGTCATGGCAAAAGGGTAGTAACCCATAAGATCCGCTCTTTTTCTAACTCAAGTCCGGAAAAGCATAGCACAGTGCACAGGCTCTGTCTCACCAGCGAGGATCCTGAAATACTATGGGATGATTTTTAACTCCAGATTTTAAGCCGCGAGTCTACTCTTTTCGATTTTCAACTGCCAAGGGAATTTTTACGTGCGCAGCAATGCACACGGGCGTCCGACCTCACTACCTAGAGACCGGGGGGGGGGGGGGAATTCTAAGTCCAGTGAACAAAATTACAACCCTTACCGGGGATTAAACCTAGAACCTCTAGCACTCTAAGTCTTGCTATATACTCACGGAGGCCCCCACCAAAAACATATTGGGGACCACTGCTCGATATCGTTTCATATTACATTAAAACCGACACTGCGATGCACAAACATTTACACACACGACAGGTATTTACAGCACTAACCGATGACAGGTGAGTGATGGCAAAGTCGATTTTCGTGACTAAAACTGTTAAAAAAAGCGATAGATGAAGCTCATGGGAGTCATTGAGGATTCCAATTTCCAGGGTTCAAATAGTATATTTTGCAGGCGTTTACGAGTTAGTTAGTCTTTCCTCTTGAGCCTAGACCGGCTGTCAGAGGTCGTAGATCTCCGTTTCTGGCGGTTCGTTGCCATCAGTTTTAGTTCTTGGATGTTTGTTAGGCCCATGGTTGAGCCTTCTCTGATGATGGTTCTACGTAAGGT
>CAJHNH020001196.1:340529-341925 GCA_905116865.2 Candidula unifasciata
ATGCATACACACATCCACAAACATGCATACATACACATACCCACATACATGCCGACACACATACCCAGATACTTTTATACATACATACACATACATAATACATACCCACATACTTACATACATTCATAAATACACACACACGAGTGGTGAGCCCATTTTATGGAAAACCTAGATGACACCACCCCTCCCTCCCCCCACCCTTTTCCGTGTCAAACATTTAAAAAAATGCGTCAGAGTCTGAGGCTTAGTCATTGCTCACACCCTTAGTAATGCAAGGATGTTGGGTTCGATCCCAGGTTGTCGCGTTGATTTCGACAGTGGTGCCGAGAGCTGACGACTCAGAAAGTAGTGGCAAACTGAAAATGTGCCTTTAAAAACCACAGCATTAAAAAAAAAAAAAAGCTTGGGTAGGTTCTGTGTAAGAAACGCAACAAACTTTAAACGAAAACGACAGTCTGTGGCTTAGGAATTTGCGAACGGGCTGTTTAACGCCAGAGTGCTGGCTTCGATCCAAGCTGTAGGCAGTTTGGCAGCAGACCGTCTTGCGTTTCTCTTCCCCTTCAAGCGCGTCTATCCGCAGCCTCAACTGTCCACCTCCTGCACTTATACCGATTGTGGCAGTTTCTCTGTTGCATCCCTTATTTGTTGTTGTACTCTGGTCGATTATCTCTCAATTATCGTTTTCGTTGTTGTTGTTGTTGTTGTTGTTGTTTGTTGTTGTGTGGTGCTCATTCTCCAGTATTATGCCTATTCTTGCCACACTGAAAGTTTTTTTTAGTTGAGTTGAGTCCAGGACTCGACATCACAGGCACTCAGGGCATTCACATTGGTGCTTCGGTCCTCATCTTCAGGCAGCCATTGCAGGAGTTCTAATAATGATGTTACACGGTCACACTCTGGTATATAATACGTCCGTCTTGGCCTTTCTTCTGGGTGTAGTGAGTTAGTTTTAGTTAGTTAGTAGTTTTAGTTTGTTTGGTCAGTTAGTCAGTATTTTTATTAGTTGAGTCAGTTGTCCATGCACAGCAGGCAGTCAGTTGTCAGGCAGGCAGGCAGTCAGTTGTTCATCAGTCAGTCAGTCAGTCAGTCAGTCAGTTAGTTAGTCAGTCAGTCAGTCAGTTTGTTAGTCAGTTTGTTTGTTAGTCAGTTTGTTTGTTAGTCAGTCAGTCAGTCAGTGAGTTAGTCAGTTAGTGAGTTAGTCAGTGAGTTAGTCAGTCAGTGAGTTAGTCAGTCAGTGAGTTAGTCAGTCAGTGAGTTAGTTAGTTAGTTAGTTAGTCAGTTAGTCAGTTGTCAGTCAGACAGGCAGGCAGGCAGTCAGTTGTCAGGCAGGCAGGCAGTCAGTCAGTCAGTCAGTCAGTCAGTCAAGTCAGTCAAGTCAGTCAGCAGTCAGGCAGTC
>CAJHNH020001197.1:0-102500 GCA_905116865.2 Candidula unifasciata
CTGAGGACAGTGCGGTGTCGTGAACTTAGTTCATAAACATGAGGGCGAGTTGAGGACAGTGTGGTGTGGTGAGATTCGTTCACAGACATAAGTGCGAGTTGACGACAGTGTAGTGTTGTGAGCTTAGTTCACAGACATGAGGGCGAGTTGACGACAGTGCGGTGTGGTGAGCTTAGTTTACAGACATGAGGACGAGTTGAGGACAGTGCGGTGTGGTGAGCTTAGTTCACAGACATGAGGGCGAGTTGAGGACAGTGCGGTGTCGTGAGCTTAGTTCACAGACATGAGGGCGAGTTGAGGACAGTGCGGTGTGGTGAGCTTAGTTCACAGACATGAGGGCGAGTTGAGGACAGTGCGGTGTGGTGAGCTTAGCTTACAGACATGAGGGCGAGTTGAAGACAGTGTGGTGTGGTGAGATTCGTTCACAGACATGAGTGCGAGTTGACGACAGTGTAGTGTTGTGAGCTTAGTTCACAGACATGAGGGCGAGTTGACGACAGTGCGGTGTGGTGAGCTTAGTTTACAGACATGAGGACGAGTTGAGGACAGTGCGGTGTGGTGAGCTTAGTTCACAGACATGAGGGCGAGTTGAGGACAGTGCGGTGTCGTGAGCTTAGTTCACAGACATGAGGGCGAGTTGAGGACAGTGCGGTGTGGTGAGCTTAGTTCACAGACATGAGGGCGAGTTGAGGACAGTGCGGTGTGGTGAGCTTAGTTTACAGACATGAGGACGAGTTGACGACAGTGTGGTGTGGTGAGCTTAGTTTACAGACATGAGGACGAGTTGACGACAGTGTGGTGAGATTCGTTCACAGACATGACGGCGAGTTGAGGACAGTGCGGTGTCGTGAACTTAGTTCACAGACATAAGGGCGAGTTTAGGAAACGACAGTGTAGCGTGGTTAACTCGTAATTTAATTATAGCCACATGGGCAAGTTTAATATCGTGCGGTGTTTCTAGTTCATAGGCATAAATAAATTGAGACTAGTGTTATGGGATGAATTTAGTTCATAGGCATAACAGTCAACTGAAGTCACTTTGGTGAGGTCATTCTAGTTCTATACAACCTGAAGCCCAACACTGTGTAAGGAGCGTATGCTTGCCAGTGTGGAAGCCAGTGAACCGCTAGGTGAAAAGGGTGGCAATTAATAAGATTGGCCTTTCTTGTTCCGTGGAACTTCCTGCATCGCTCATGTCTTATATCCACAAATACAGCTTAGGTGACCCCTGTGAAAGGGTCGTTCGACCCATGAAAGGGTCACGACCCTTAGGCTGAGAACCGCTGCTCTATTGCATGTCTGAATTATAAAAGAGTAAGGAGAGATAGAGAGACACGCAAGGGAATGGAGGGGTTGATTGCTATTGAAGTCTTTCTTTCACCTAAACATTCACAAGCCCATATTAAATGGACTATTAATTTATATCTACTGCCTAAAAAATCTTTGTGTCCCAAGTAGTGCATAATGTGTGACAAAATCGTTTTTCATGAATCCCAAACATTACAGGATGTGTTTGATTACTTTTTGCACTTCACCATAGCATACCTAAAAATTTGGCATTTCCGGTTGCCACTTTGAAAGTTTTGTACATAGGATTTTTCACAGCGGTTATTTCTTTCCTTACACAACTGCTGTAAAAAAAAATGATGAGACTGAAAGCGTTAACAAGCATGTCGTAAAAGGCGACTAATTATCAGTCTGCTCACATCCAATGTGTTCAGTCGAAAGGTACGTATATTACAGCCAAGATGTAAACCATGACGCAACATGCTAGCCATCTTTTTAAGGGCAAACGACGACAATAACCAGGAAGAAGAAGAAGAGGAAGAAGAGAAGAAGAAGAAGAAGAAGAAGAAGAAGAAGAAGAAGAAGAAGAAAAAGAGCGTGTAAAGAGCGTATGCTTGCCACTGTGGAAGCCAGTGAACCGCTTGGTGAATGGGTGGCAGTTAATAAGATCGCCCTTTCTTGTTATGTGGAACTTTTTGCATCGCCCTTGTCTTATACCCATAAATACAGCATGGAGATGGCCAAACCGCTTGATCTGTTGTTTGTCGTATCGACATCAGGTGACACCCGGTGCGGACGATTTCATTTCAGCCCCAGTGGCTTTGCAAAGCCGGGCGGTACCCGGTGCGAAAAATTTGCTGTTACCCCTAAACACACACACACAAACACACTCACACACTTGTTTATGTTGAAATATGTATCTTTTCAGTTGTGTTATAACTAGGGCTGTACCGAATATTCGGCAGAATACAAATAGCTGGACCAACTATTCGGCCAAATACGAATACAATTAGTAATCATCATCATCAGGTGCTTTGCCGACTGGTATAGGCGATTAAGCCTAGCCACAATCTGCGATCTCCTGCAGAATGTATTAGTTCGTGTGCTGACACACCTCTATGCCATGCAACAAGACTCAAGAATCTTCTCTCGTTGTCTTCCTCTATCCCTCCTTCCACATATCTTTCCAGTGGTCACCACATGTTCCATTTTCCCTCATCTTATAACATGGCCGAAAAATGATGACTGTCTCCTTCTGATGTCTGTGATTAGTTGTATTCGGGCTCCCGCCTCTATCAAAACCTCTTGATTGCTTTTTTTTTTTTTTTGGCTGTACAATGTATTTTAAGCATGGTTCGGTAAAACAACATGTCCGAGGACTCAAGAAATTGTTTGGCTTGTCTACTGATTGTCCAGGACTTACAGCCATATGTAAAAACTGGATATGTGTAGCAAGCAAGAATTCTTTTTCTAACCTTTAATGACAAAGATATAATGCATAAGATGTTCATTTTATAAAATGCAGTTTTTGCCTGTCCTAATCTGTTTCTTATTTCAGTAATGCATCTTCCATCTGATGTTATCCATGTGCCCAAATACTTGAATTTCTGTACTTGTACCAAAATAAAACCATTGACTTTTATTACACATTTGGGAATAAATATTTTCTTTGATACCACCATTACTTCTGTCTTCCCACTATTCAAACTAATGCCAATTCTTCCACTTTCGTGTATAAAATAGATCTAAAAAAAAAAAAAAAATACATAATGTCAAATGTACGCTGAAATTTTACTTAACAAAATGTAGTACAGAATCATCATTATGTAGCAGGTCCTTTGCAGAACGTCGCTCTCATCGCAGTCTGCCTGAAAGAAACTCGGTCTCTAGCTAGTTCTCCAGCCTCATGTACTTTCTTACTCAAGGAGTCACTTATATCATGTGCCCATTTTCGTGTCGGTCGGCCTCTGCCCCTCCTTCCTGGTACCATGCCTTCTGCTATAATTTTTTTTCCAATCCGTCGTGACGCTTGATATGACCAAAATATTTCAGCTTTCGAGAAAGGATGCTGTTTATTAGCCAGTCTTTCTTGATGTTCAGATCTTTTAAGATGTCAATATTTCTCATCTTCTTTGTCCAAGATATTCTGAGAATCTTTCTATAGCATTTCAGCTCAAAAGCCCCTATTCTCTTTCTTAAGGACTGAGAGATAGTCCACGACTCACATACGTATGTAGCCACAAGGAAGATGCATGCTCTCAAAATTCTAATTTGTATCTCCTTGCTGGTGCTTAACCATAGACTTTTAAGGCTGTTCACAAGTACAGAAGAGTAAATATTTAAAAACATTTCATGTTTTGCATCTTTCAGTCCGTCAGTCTGTGGTAACTAATTGTAAATTGTCACTGACAGCTTAGTTAATCCATGAAAGCGGCATTAGCTTTCAACAACAACAACAAAAATCGTTCTATGTTGTCAGCATTAGGGCAGCTTCTTGTCTCCCTGAAGGTAGCTGTACTAAACAGACGTTCACTTGGTACGCTCGAAGGTGGTGCACAAACATAGCGCTTGACAGTATGAACCAAGGTGGAAAATCTTGATATGTGTATTTTCCACCAGTCCAGAAACGGGTGTAAGGTAACGACTATTCGTATTCGGCCTGACCGCAACTATTCGGCCGAATACCGAATAGATATTAGGTCCACTATTCGGCCACGAAGCGAATACGAAGCGAATATTCGGTACTGTCCTAGTGATAACACCCCAGCATCCCCCCTCCCCAGTGAACACACCCGGTGCTGGACACACTCCCCTTGCTACGTTTCTGGGTCTAGCATCATATACCAGGTGCGCCAGTGAAGGTAAAAAGTCATCTGTTTTAATCTACATTCTATTTACTAGCAAAACGTAAGCAGCCAATTCAATCAAAACTAAACACCATTTTCAATTATAAATACATTACTAGATACAAACCATCAGCTGAAGTCACCAAACATTGACGTATTACTTTAAAAATAATATTATTTGATAGCCTGAATGTTCGAATTGCAAGCATTAATTATAAACGGGGAACTAGGCTCTAGTAAAATCTACACAGTGCTAAAAATAATCTTGTCAAATAAATAGGTTATACAACGTCAGCAGTCTAGCCCTAGGGCTTTCATTTAGAAAATTGCAGACGAGACATCTATTTAACGTTGTATAAATTAATAGTCCATTTAATACGGGCTTGTGAATGTTTAGGTGGAAGAAAGACATCAATGGTGTTGGCTCCTAGCAACCAACCCCTCCCCTCCCTCGCGTGCCTTTCTATCTCTCCCTCTTGTTTACAAGTGAGGCATGCAATAGAGTAGTGGTTCTCAACCTGTGGGTTCGCGACCCTTTTATGGGTCGAACGACCCTTTCACAGGGGTCGCCTAAGACCATCGGAAAACATATTCACTGAAGTTATGAAGTAGCAACGAAAATAATTGAATGGTTAGGGATAGCCACAACAAGAGAAACTGTATTAAATGGTCGCGGCATTAGGAAGGCTGAGAGCCACTGCAATAGAGAGACCAGCCAGGCGTAAAACATAGAATAACGATCAAACATATGCTGATTTCAGGCCCTGAACGTAACGGATTAATAAACAAGGTAATTGGTGCTATGAATTGCAAAAGTTCGACGTATGTGGACAACAAATATAGTGTTAAAAAAAAAAAAACAGTTATCCGATGGCCCGTTTTTATTAGTTTGTAATTAAAACATCGTATTCGGGTATGTGAAAAGCAGACTCGAATGTTGTTTACCGTATCCAAAGGACAAGTGGGCATTGATTGCACGTGTTTTTGTAAATGTTACAACGCACTGGTCAACTGTGTTTAAAATCATATTTGTGAGCATAACTTATGATGCGCGCACGAGAACGCAACGCACTTTGGGGTGAACAGTATTCACTGCCTAGGCAATTGGATCTCTATAAAATTATAACGCTACACTAAAACATTCAGTTAATTCTCAAGCATTTACGAATGACGCTTCTAGTGGTAAATTTAAGGAATATTGCTACTGGCCGATTGCAGGCAGGAGCAAAAGTTGGGGGGGGGGGGGGGGCAGTGACAAAACAGGTTGTACTCGGTGCAGAACATTTCCTATCTCCCTTGACTTTGGCTTGATTTGCGAAAAAAAAATCATCACGTTTAACCAGCATCTTTTGGTTATAATTGTGACTAGGTTTATTTGCGCCGTACTAAATGGCTTAGCATTTGCTCGACACCGAGTTACCCTGAAAAGGACTCTTGCAGTATTGATGCGATCAAGGAAGACAGACCCAAATACTGTCCAGACCGGTGACGAAGTCGTCTACCGGCCAGCATATGGGCAACCCGATCGTCACTTACCCCCCCCCCCCCAATCACTCTTCTCTCTTCCTACACACATACATACACATACACAGCCCCTTCTTCCCCCTGCCCCACAATGATAATACTCGGGTGGCCTTCCTACGCCACTAGAGATGGGGGGGGGGGGGGGGGGGGACTGAACTGAAACCCAGAAGCCAATCCTTGTTTTCTCAGACGCCAGCTTATATTTTTTCGCAATCACGGGCCAAGAAAAACCATTTCAAAATTCAGGCGTGGGGTAAACATTTTCAGGAGTTATGGCGACCAGGTTATTTGTGTTTGTCTGTTCCTGCTTTTAGACATCGTTGCTAAATCCCGGTGGATTAAAAGAATTCTCCTTTTTCTACTCCTTATCCTCCAATGGAGCAGATTCTTCATAACACACGACAACCAGTCTCATGCCTTGCAAATCCCAACAGCTCTATCGTATTCACGCTGATCTCTATTTTTCTTCTCAATATGTATATGTGTGTGTGTGTGTGTGTGCGCGCACGCGAGAATGAGTGTTTGTATGTATGTGTGTGTGTGGTGTGTGCGTGCGCGCCAGTTTCAGATTTTTAGAAATCGGCCTGGATAGGGTTTTTAACCTAGGACCACGATAACCAATAAAGCAACAGATATATGTAGGGTGGCCGAGCGGTCAGAAAGCTTGGCTTTCAAGCGGGAGACCCTGATTCGAACTCTCCGTAAGGCTGTGAGTTTTTCGGGGTCAAATTAAAATCCTCACCTGCACAGTAGTGGCGACAGCAGTAGCCATGCGGCCGTAGACACTCAGGATCAAATATCACCTACACTGCAACAATGTGGGATAAAACAGGCAGTAATGGGCAGTTTTACATATATCTGTGCAACTTTAAGAGATTTAACAAATTAGCTGAAAAGCACTTTTGAGCATGTAAATATTAATGTTACAGAAGAGTCATATAAAATTAACCTCACGAAAAAAATATGTATTAGATAAGTTCAAGAAAAACTCAAAAACTGAAGAAGAATATTTATTTCAAGAAATAAAATGTCGCGCAATAACAATTTTCGTTCGTTTAATTAATTTAACAACACACTTAAATACATGAGCAATTGATTGACTGATCCCAATGCCCACCCCCCCCCCTCTCCCCCCCCCCTACTTTTTATGTCCCTTTTGTTATCTTCCAGTACCAATTGTTACATTGAAGCCTGGCACCCATTCGAACCAGATAAAGAGTATAATCCTGATACTGCTGTAAAGAAAAACATAATAATGCGAAGAAGCGTTCTGACAGACGGGCTAACTGATTGTTTCTTCCACTAAGGCTGCTATTTGAAAATGCAATATGTATAGAACTAAAAGAGTCGCATCCTGGTTGTCAATACAGCAGAGCAAATCCCTGATAGATATCCTCTTCAACCTCCAAGAAATGTGTAATTAGAGCACCCTTCCTAGTAATACCCAGCACTATCCTGATGGACCTTACAGTACTGTGTGTGTAGGGCAGGACTTTTCAGCTAAATTTTCTTAGGAGCCAAAGTTTTAACAATGTTGATGGTCATGGGTCAGAGGCCCGAGCTCCAGCATAGACAGATCATTATTACCACTGACAATGATCCGCTGGCCACTTGCTAGGCTCTGCGAGCCATAGCAGCTTTACCTGCAAGCCGATCAGCTTGCTTATTTCCTTGCACACCTGCGTGCCCTGACACAAATATGACACTGATATGTGTCAAACTCGACCGCTCTAGAGACATCTAGCTTTTAGTATAGTGAAGGTCTTTTATGTAGGAAAAGCTTTTTAAACAGCAATCTACGGACAAAGAAAGTTGAAGACTAAAGAAACATAGGTTCAGAGTATTATTCTTCAGAGGCAAAGGAAAATGCGAGGGAGGATGATTTTGCACTACGTTGACAGAATAACCGAAGTATGCAATAAAGGGGAATAAGATAACAATTAACATCAGTGCACTGTTACATAATTCATATATTGCTTGATCTGCGAACAACGTGGCAGTCCGTTACTTTGCAACAAGCGCGTGAACTCCAGGACATTGAATCCCTGAATGGTTTTTCAATCGGCTCTGTTTTCGACATGGGCAGAGCTGATTATTCATTGGCGAATATAAATTATCACAGGAAATGGCAATGTACTCATTTATACATTTTTTCACTAACAGTGTCAATGTCAGTCTGTACCGTATTGCAAACCACACCCCAGCTGTAGCCGAGGGCCCTAATATAACCCAACGGTTGGACGGGGATTTTTCGACCTCTCCACGGGTGATCTTCACCCGCATTGTGTCACTTTGTGTCACCGGGTGCTTATCGCTTGGTGGATGTTCTGGTGGGTTTTAATCTCACAATCTATACTGAAGTCGTCACGATACAGGACGCAGTTTTTCGTTATTTTAAAACCCTACCTCGGCTGTAGTTGGGAGCTCTAATATAAACTAACGGCTGAACGGAGTTTCTGGGACCTCTCCCTGGGTTTTCCTCATCCGCATGGTGGCACTTTGTGTCAGCGGGTGTTTATCGCTTGGTGGATTTCCTGAATCTCATTCATTCGGTGTCAATCCATACGTACAACTCGTCCATGTTTAACTTTAGTCTTCTTCTTTTTCTGCGTTCTATCCCCTATTGGAGCATAGGCCCTCACCAACGCAAGCCAAGTCGTTCTATCCTTCCCTATAGCCTGCAGCTCTTCCTATCTTAGCGTCACTCTCTAGCTTCGTTCTCCGTGTCATTTTCTGTGTCTTCTGTTATTTCTATACCTCTGTGGGTTCAAGTGCACAAACTTTCTAGTTATATTGTTCTCAGGTTTTTTTCAGCGTTTGTCTATAACTTCTTGGTCCACTGGAACTTGTTTAGTTCTCACCTAAAACTCAACACTAGCGATTCTATCAAACCATTTAATTCCTTCTATTCTGCGCAGGCACACGTTTATGAATGTTTGTAGTTTATTAGTAATTGCCTTAGTTGTTCTCCGTGTTTCCGCTTAATACAGCCCTCTGCAACCGTAGGGTACCCCATTATAACTGTGTGATACGGTTAAAGGGGGTTTCTGGGATCTGCTGCTATTGGAATCTCATCTATCCGAAAGTGACTTCGTCTTATAGTCCATGCTAGGTCTCCTGGGATGTGGACTGCCAAACTATTTCTGACACAACTTTTTCAACATGCCAAGCTGACTAAAATTTGTTCGCTTGGTCTCTTATAGTTCTTCTCTTTCTCTACAACATTCACGCTGCTATAATGGACTGCAGTTCTATCTTTCTCATTACTGATACAAAGAATGTGGATTTTTCCTCTTCAGTTTCTGGCAACCGGTTCTCTTTGTGCGTTATTTTATTTCGATTGCCTTAATTACACCTTTTTTTTTTTTTGGGGGGGGGGGGGGGGGGGTTAAATCCGTCAGTTGTGTTCTATTAATTCCTCTATTAAAATTTTAAAAAAAATTATAAAAAAAAACTCAGTCTGCAGATAAGTGGCACACCTTTCCCGAAGGGAAATAAAGTTTACTGACAGCATCGGTTTCCTTGCTAGTGATATATATTATCTTTTTATATATACTTGCACTGCCTACTATTGCAGATAGGCTCAAAGTTCTGCAAGCAAAGTCATATCTCAGAGTAGCTGCGGACAAGAGGCACCTCCTGCATGAAGCCCTAGATAGAGCCGGAGCCGGTCATAGACTGAAAAGAGGAAAATCTTGGATGGGGCTAGCTGAAGACACAATTGGACATGTGTGCAGGCTTGATAAATTTAGGCAAGGAGAGGCGTGGGTGTTCGATCAGGCTTCAGATTTGTGTAGGGTTCTTATCACTTTGGGACGTGAATGCAGGGATTGGCCAGTTGGTGCTGCAGAATCAGAAGTTCAACAAATGATAATGACAACTCCCGCCCAAGTGATGTGATTGTATATACAGATGGCTCTGTGTTGAGGGGCAGGCGACGTGCATGGGGGTTTATAACGAAGGCGAATGAACGTCGCTTGGTGCAACAAAGCCTGGCATATGACATCACAACGTCTAATTTGAGAATGAAGGTGGAGCCAGTCACTGCTGCCTTCGACTGGCTTGAGAATCCGCTGCATACACATTTCGTCATTGTAACTGACTCACAGAGCACGCTGAGACAAGTGAAGACAGACATGCTCCGTGCAGAGTGGCAAGCATCACTTCAGAGATCCCGGGTGGTTAGCATCCTTTGGATATTTTTTCCAGGTCATGCCGGTGTTTTGTGAAATGAACCGGCAAATATGCCGGTTCAGCACCACTTGGTGGTGAACTGATGTATGACAAGCTGGAGGTTGTGAGGGCCTTTTGGGAGCGAGTGAACAGTGCCGAAGAAGAGATCATTACGGTCTGAGCAGAATGGCACTACGAGGAGTTACAAGGGTATCTGACCGACGCTCCACACTCAGATGAGCTGCGAGACAGATATTCAGTCAGACAGTTACTGGTATCATAAGAATTTTAACTCTTCGCTTGGGGGTGTCCCTAGTGCTGTGAAGTCGATTCTTAATTCAACATTCAATATATTATTTCTTTATTGACCTCTATTGAAGATGACCCTGGTGCTAAGGGGGTCCATACGAATTAAAAATACTGTAACCTACTAGCCATGTCGTAGAATGCAACTACAGAACGTTAGCATGAGATTAACTACCTCATTCCGTAGATAATTTCCACTATAAAATCTAACCACAAAGGACATTGTGTGTGTTGGTTGAGAGCCTAAGTCCATTTCGAGAATAAAAAGTAAGTTGTTTTATAAAAAAAACCCAGTATATTACAGGCTACGTTGTAACCGTTTTGTGGTGCCTCAGTTTAACTGCAATACAGCGCCTGTGGCTTCGGCGTTGATAACGTGATTCCCAATGCCGGGTTTCTGAGTTCGATCCCAGTTGCGGACGATTTGTCTTGCGTTGGTTTCGACAGTGGTACCGACAGCTGACCGCTCAGTAGGTAATGGCAAACTGCTGAACGTAAAATTTGCTCAGACAAATCCCAACCAAAAAAAAAAAAAATGCCGTGGTTGGTTCTGTAACGTCCTGTAAAGGATATGCAACTAACTTATAGGACTATACGTTTAAACTAGGTTTCTGCTATTTGAATCGGTTTCATTCTCATATCTGAGATGTTAATCATATATACTAGAATCCTAGAGGGAAAAATCTTTTAAAAAATAAAATAAAATAAAAAGTACAAAGAGAAGAGTTGTATGATAATGCGAAATCAACTCGCTTCGAGGAAGGTTTCATACTTAAGGAACATCTAATCAGCAGACCAGAGTGCTTACATACTTACATACTCGTGGGGGGGGGGGGGTAGTGGGTAGATTGGATGAGGTCATAAGTTATACAAAGCCAGGAGGTCCCTACCATTCTTAATTACACCCAAAAATCTTTTAAAAAATGTAAATAGAAAATCATTTTAAACATATGTCTTATGCAAGTATACTGTCGTTTAATTTTTATTAGAAGTATCTTTTCCACGCCTTTGAGCGTATTGAAAATGTAGGGCTAGACCTATATTTTATAGACCAATCGGCACTTGGTGGGTGATAGGGTTAGCATCACGCCGGCCGCCTTTACTTCACAGGACTACACCTAGTACCCACTCAAGGTTGGGTCGACCTGGGAGTCAAGGGCATTTTTGAAAAAAAGTCAGCTCCGTCAGGACGCGAACCCACGACCTTCCGATCAGGCGGGCGTCTAGCCGCCAACGCCACGGCGACTCCCTTCATTAACATAAATAACAAAGAATTTCTTTGCGAAATGACATAAATTATATTATATAATCCTATAACAGGCTCTAGTCGGCTTTGTGGCTAAGTCGATGCGAACGCTTCGTAATGACGTATGCCGGGTTCGATCCCAGCTGCGGGCTTCGTTGGTTTCGACAGTGGTATCAAGAAAGCAGACCGTCCAGAGAGCAATGGCAAACTACTGGACGTGAATTTGCCTAGAAACACCACACAACAGCCAGTTGCTGTTGGGGTTGGTTCTGCAAAGATACGCAAAGGATACGCAACTAACTATAACAGGCTCTAAGTTACAACTTAAAAGTAGTTTCTTTTTCTTGATTTCCCAAGTCAAAATCATCGATCATGTTGTGAAAAGATATGCTGCCCTGCAAAGGAATTTGGTGCTACAGATTATTTAATTATGAGTAAATCCAGCACAGTCAACTCGAATTTCAAATTTCTGTCTTGAATAATCCAGTGCTGCCCGCCTACGAGAAAATATTCTGGGATCAGAAGCGTAGATGGATCCCTGCTGACAAAAAAATGTTGATATGAAATTGTTTTTGTCGTGTGAACAATCCATCTCTGTTCCTCCAAACGGACATGAACTGAACGCTCTTTCACAAGAAAGGACATGTTTGCACGGGATTTAGCACAGTACGGGGATAGCTACAAGTGCAGGTAGCGTCACAAACATGGTCGTTTCGTGTCGCAAAAAGGACAGATGTCAAACTGGCGTCAGTCATAGACCTGGTTTGGATTAGACGTTCAGTGTGTTATTTTCTTCAAAAACAGGTTTTGAAACATCTTGTGTACCCCTGGACTGTGATGGTCTAGTAATATTATTAATACGCTTGTTTAGAGTGGACAGAATAGGTCACCCCCTTAGTAATGACATCCGGTGCTACCCTCGGCCCCCCCCCCTTTTCTCCCGCATGCCTCTTGCTAGACATCTGCATCGGACTTATTGTGCTAGAGCCATATAATTTTGACAAATTAGGACTCGACGGTAGCCTTTATTTTCCATGACATCTTATGCCCCCCCCCCCCCTTTATAGTAGACTGGGTCGATCTGGAAGCTATAGGTCAAATATAAAATGCGTCTGGCCGCCAAATTGAATCCAAGGAGGGCAAGCGACAGGCCTCCGAGCTACCGCGACTCCTATATTATGACTTCCTATAGTTCTCCTGGCTCCGGTTCAACGTTGAAGAAGCAACAAAGCAAAAAACGGAAACATATAGGTGCAATGCATTCACTGCTGTCTTTGTGAATATTACGTTTTGAGGCAACATGGTGAAACTGTCGCAGAGCCGTGTGGTAGATGTTCTCTATATTATACCAGGCTTCGAAATGCCGGTCCTTACATAGAAATCGAGGCCTGGTTCCCGTGAATTATGAACAGCTCTCCGTGGATCAATTGTGTCCAGTTTCATATCAATAGGGCAGAGGTAGGTAGAAGCGAAATTTTTGATATGCCATATTCAGTTATTGAAGAATGGCTAAGGGGACATACTGCAAACAGCAGACAGTAGCTTGCTACGTGGTGATACATCTCTCTACTGTGGCAGAATTCGGAGATCTAGTATATAGGGAACGGGGTGGGGGGGGGGGATTATCTAGAGGGCATATTTAATGACACAAATAAGCAGATAGTAGAATTCACACCTTCTTTTAATAGATCATAATGTGTGATGTTAGGCATCGAGTTTGTCCATAGCCATTGCGCACGTAAAAAATCCCTAGGCAGTTGGAAATCGAAAAGAGTAGCCTAACGGCGATGCCCGGGCACAATTTGGAGTTAACAAATCTACCCAGAGTATTTCAGGATCCTCGCCGGTGCCACAGCGCTTGTGAACTGTGCTGAGCTTCTTCGGACTCGGACTTAAGTTAGAAAAAGAACGGAGTAATGGGTGTACCATGATGTTGATCCGTTGTTCAAACCTCAAACCTCATTATCATCATAGTCAATCACTTATGCCATAATACTAAAAAAGGGGGTTGGGGTTACATGGCGTGGTCCGGGTTAATTGCGACCCACTGCTCGATGTGTAGCACTGGCCACTGTCATTCCGTGCCGATGTAAAATGTCTTGAATCCATTTTCTCCTTTGGCGCCCTAGCGCCAGATCTTAGGTGTAGCGTCTGTGCTAGTAGTTTTGTTGCTGCATTCTACAAGACGACCAAACTATTTCACATTCTCCTTCTCAGTGAATTTGGTGCACGGCGTTGTCCTCACAGTCTTTTTGATAATCTTATTTCTGTCTCGGATAATCGAGTTGACTGACTCAAAATAACTCTTTAAGATGTGTCTTTCCTACATCGATTAATACAGATATATAGTTTAGAATATTCTTCTTGTACAATACTGCTTATATATAATTTATTTAATGCACTTTCTATCAAAAGTGTGCTCAAACTGACCAAAACTTTAATTTGGGCTATCTAGAATATCAGATGTATCATGTATACACCGAAAGGTTCTCAGAATTCTACAGGGGGTATATAGAGGACTGTACCAGCGTCTGTATATTTATTATGTGCTGATAAAGGCTCTCTAGCCGCACGTTTACTTGTCGTTTATATTTGTGATATTGAGAAGCTGCTTGGAGCTACTTTCCATTGTTGTTGTTGTTTTTTTTTTTTCATGATATTTTTTATGTCAATCTCTGGGGAATGATAAAAGCGAATGAGATAATTTAAATCACTATAGACATTTAACTTCTTCTGGCAAATCATAAATTGAGCATATCCCTTTACTTAAATCTGAATCTTACAAGATCAAATATATATCCTCATAAACGCTATGTCAAACGGTTTTTGTGTTTCTGAAGCAAATGTGCGCATCCCTTCGAGTGGTGTGCTCTGTACTAAAAAATTTGCAGAAAATGAAGACGACACACAATAGCAAATACTTTACACATAAATATTCTGGTGATCTCATTAAAACCAATAATTACTGATAGGAAAAGATTGATATACTGTATTAACCTTTTCATACAGATACAGAAATCAGCATATTGCAGGGACACGCCAAACAAGAGAAGCAAATAATCCCCCACCTCCCTTTCCCAACCACTTCCACCCTCACCCGATCTCCCAAATGTATGTGGAAAGCTTAAACAGCTGATCAATAAAAACCCATATAGGCAACACCGACCATTAAAATATCAGAGAACAGAGAGGATCTGAAGGTCATAACCACCAACGTCTGCCCCAGACATGCCATATGTGGGAGTACACGGGTGCTGATAGCAAGATAAAATTAATGCATAAATGACGAAACGGCTGTCTTGATCTCTGCTCATCAGGTAGAGATCACATGGTGTATCTTAAATCTCCTAATTAATCAGGCTTATCGTAACAGTCATGATCTTAGAGATGTGAATAATGCAACGCGAAATAAATACTCTTTCAAATGTTCTGAAGAAAACATTCCCACGGTGTCGACTAGACATAACACACGCATTAATTTGATACATAAATGAATAAAGACACATTGGGTGATGTTGTACTGGTAAATTAGTATACGTTAAACACGACACTTTAAATTCATTGTGACAAGACAAGCCACACTGTTGTAACTAACATTGCCACCGTCATATGGTTCTTTCACCAGAAGATTGTAAGTACGCGACACTGTAAAATTTAGCATAGGATAGTATAATCTCAGAATACGTTAACCCCGACCTTCCATCCCCTCCCCCTTTTTCCAGAGCAGTCTAACAACCGATGCACCGACACAAAGAAAAATTGAGTGTATGTTGGGGGGGGGGAAGGGGGGGGGGGGGGGCTTAACATCAACTCCATACGGCTTCGATTATTAGAAAAAAAAGAGGACCAACAAAAAAATGCATATAATAGATATCTGAAATAATTTAAATTGTATCAACAAATACTTGTCGCAGTAATCATCCAGAGTGAGCCGTGGCGAAAGCCAATATATGTAGTGAGCCAAGGTACATTCCCGGTGCAAACCACGATTCATTCCAACACTATTAACTTTTATATATGGTTATGAGGGACTCTTAGCCATTACACGTTTACAGAAAAAGGAGTTGAGGGGGAGGGGATATGTCAGTCCTAAGATATTTCGTCAAAGGGGGTTTATTTCCAGGCCACGTAATCGGGTTAACGCCAGAGTTTCGTCTTGACCCACCAGCCTCACCCTTACAGAATTAATTATGCCTGCCCTGCCCATTCTTCTTTCTATATGTATTCGTTCATCACTCATGCGACAGGTCCAGCAAGCCGGTAGGGAATTTATTTGTTTACGAGAAATTGCTCAAGAATTATGGAGGAATTTGAAGAAAAAGCGTAATTCAAACAGCGTTCACATCACACTCACGACGAACAAACCAGTTTTCGATAGCAAGCGAACCGCAAGGAACGAGCACACTCGACAAACTAATGAAGATCAGCTACAAGAGCAAGAGGAAGGCCGCGGAAAAAAAATGGATCGACAACATAAAAGACACTCTTCGCCTTCACGGCATGACAATAGCCAATGGCAGCCAACGTGCACCGGATCGCAAATTATTCTTCCCCCGTGACTTAAAGGCAGAAGTGGTCGACCTTTTCAATTATTTCTAGGTATACTTCTCGTCCCTTTTAGGATGAAATTTTTCGTTCATTGAAGCCCTACTCTGGCTTTTTCCAGGTGCCGCAATATAGCCTGGCCATAAATATGGCCTAAAGGCTGAACGCGGTTTCTGGGACCTCTCCACGGTTGACCCTCACCCACATGGTGGCACATTGCGTCATCGGGTGCTTATGGCTTGTGTGATGTCCTGGTAGGGTAGAAAGTCAGTCACCTTTATCAGTCTAGAATAAGGTTATATTTGGAGTCGTTTATTATGTGATGTAAAGATTTAAAGTAAGAATTAAGATATAGTTGCGGCGTCCGTGGCTAAGGCGTTGCGAGTCCGACTCGTAAGCCAGCATCCCGCGATCGAAACCCACTGCAGGCTGCGTGGATTTTTGTCGTGGTATGGGACGTCGCAGGTCGACCCAGCCTAAAATGGGTACCAGAATGGGCTGTCCTGGGAAAGTAAAGACAGCCGGCGTAATGCTGACCACATTACCCACAGAGTGCTGATGGTCTGTTAAAAATATGGGACGCTCTACCCATATGTCCGATGCGCCGAAAGGCGTGAAAAGGGAACTTTACTTTAATGATAAATCTGAAAGCAAAGTCTGTAAGCTGGGAGACAGCGAGGTGCGGGAATTGATCTTATGCATGTTCGGCAAATGCAACCGCATCACACTCCCGGGGTAAAATTAGGTCTTCTTCGTGCGCATACAGAATGTAGTAACAGGGTACAGTCAAAACTATACAAAGATGTAACTGAATTTTAGATAACTGCAGCCTTCTCCTATCATAGTTTGAATTATGGTTATACTGAATATATTAACAGATCTTTTAAAAGCAGAAAAATTTTATGTTTGCATAATATTATTTCTACGCGAGCTGGAAGAAAAATCTACTTCCTTCACTCCATCCAGATGTATTGTGAAACGTACTGCCAGAAGTATTTTCTGTCTATGTAAATACTGTAAGTAGTATTGCATATTTTACATGTAATAAATAGATGAGCAGCAAGCTAGAAGTTGGTCTGGTGTAATTAAAATGAAAGTCAGATATACTGCTATTGCATATTGTTTACGAAATAGTGAGGCTAAAATTTCCTCAGTCGTTCTTCGTTGACGCCATTTTCCTCCATCAAGCTAGGCCTTCTGTCCTTCGAATTGAAATAAACTCTTTAAATGCAAAGTTGAGCTACAGTATTTTAGGATTAAATTCTTCTTCGTTGAATAAGCTAGTTAATAATTAATCTGGTCGCCTGTTTAGGCATTATTTAAGCGATAAATGAATTTATTTTGTAAAACAAAACTACCACTACCTCAATTTTCGGTTGTGCCCAGGGACAGAGAGAAGAAGGGAAAACGGGGAAGAAAAACAAAAACAGTAACTACAACTGTTCATCCTACTTTGTAATATAGTTTGACAAAAATAAAACAAAACAGTTTTTGTCATGTGCTATCATTTGTGAAGTTATGGAGTCCGTAATCTTTAACAAAGGACATAATTATGACAGTTTCTGATAATGTTAATGTATTTCATATTAAAAAATGAACGTCTGGCGTCTGCTCACATCTGAAGCTAAACGGAACAAAAAGCAGCACGGAAAATTTCAGCGGAGCAAAAATGTATTTTTGCCATTCATTGCTATATTAACAATCAAGTGAAACTATAGGAATTTAGAATATGAGCTACAATAAGTACAGATAGGTTTTGTGTAGTGGAAATTTAGATGTACTAGGGATTAACTATATTGGCTCTTCTTGCAATACCAGACGAGGGCTGGACGACTTAGTTCAGTTTAGTAAGAGTTCTCTCCCTTGGCCGCACTCGAAACAGTGAGCGGAAAAGTCACGAAACAAATGACATACTTACCTATCATCATACGGTTGCGTGTAAGGTTGCGTACGGTTGGGTTTAGGGTTGCGTAGTCATCATACGGTTGCGTGTACGGTTGCGTAGTCATCATATGGTTGCGCGAAGGGTTGCGTTGCGTAGTCATCATACAATTGCGTGTAGGGTTTGTGTTAGGGTTAGGGATAGAGGTTGGGGGTAGGGTTAGGGTTAGATGTAGGGTTAGGGTTAGATGTGAAAATTTTGACGTAGGAGTTTTAAAATACTGGCTGACAATCTGATGTTTGTGGGAGTGGCGCCACTGAAACTCTGCCAAATATTACGGCAATAGTGCGCGGCTCGTGCCCAATCGGTGGCGAATTGTCCGTAGCACCCATAGTCCGTCGACTGTTTGGGTGTGTATGTAACTGTGCGTGATTATAGCGAACTCCTGCGTCAAAATTGTCACATCTAACGCTAAACCTAACCCCAACCCTAACCCTAACCGTAACCCTAACGTTACCCCTAACCCTAATCCTACCGCTAACCCTACCCCTAACCACGTGAATTTATCGGTCATTAAAGCATACAGATCGGCAAAAACCCACACAAAAAAACCCAGATTTCCCCTCAACGTCAAAAAAAACCCACCCCAGATCTGGGGGACATTAGTTTTTTTTTTTGCGGCCGCCATAATATGTGCCGGTTATTAGGAGGATAGCCAAAGATCCTATTAATATAGACTCCCCAAAAGTACCAGTAATTCAATATATGACCTATTGCAGTATGTCTAAGATCGTAATTAGGCTATGTGCAGTACACAGGGCAGCAACATTCTAAGAGCCGGAAAATGTAGCTAGTAGTTTTTGAAAAACCATATCTATATTGTTTTCATCATTATAATATTTTTATCTTGTAAGTAAGTAAAAGACCCGTTTCCACCCTTCCGGCATATTAGGTATATTATGTTAGACCTATATTTTATAGACCAGTCGGCACTTGGTGGGTGAATTGGGCAGCATCACGCCAGCCGTCTTTACCTTATATCTCCCAGGACTTCACTTCCTACCCACTCAAGGCCTTTCATCTTGTATTGCGCATGATTAGGACCTCAACTTGCACATTTGTTTTATCTGCTGTATATTTAGTACAGTGTAAATATTTCAGTATGGTTTAAAACTGAAGTAAATAATTTAACAAAGCCGCCTGCGAATCGGAAGTCCTGGGTTCGGGTCTCGATGAAGCGGACTTTTTCAAAAATGATCCTGGATCCCAGGTTGACCCAGCCTTAAGTGGGTACCGGCTGCAGTCCTGGGAAGTAAAGGCCTCTGCGTGATGCTGACCACATCACCCACCAAGTGCCATTTGGTATACAAAATATAGGTCTCTGTATGTCCAGTATGCCTAAAGGCATGGAAAAGGGTCCTTAACTTTCCTTTACTTTAAATAATTTCATAGCTTATTGTTGGTAGTTTGTAAACATGTAGCGATGCTGAAGTTTAGTCGAGGGAAAAGTATGCGGAAAAAACTGACTGCACAGTATGTAACTGTATGTAACCCTAAATACGACTCTGCTTATGAGAGTAGAAATCTTTTTTGAGAGAGTTATGCACCCACTTCAACCCACTGGTCAGTGTTTTTGACATTGCATGCATTTCTGTAAAGTTTACTTCTTCTGGATAGATTCATGTATGAAGATGGGGGGATCACATGTCAAGGTTATGGCAGATATAACCAGCTAACCTTTAAAAATGTGCTCCAGTATAAACACATAGGATTTCAGGACCTTGGTGTCATCACATGTATGTTGTTGTTGTTTGCGTTCACCCTCTGTAACCCTAGGTGAAAAGATCTGGTTGTTTGTCCATGTCTGGACTATGGCTTTGTTCCGGGACCTGAGTTTTGCATGTGCATTCATTTTATAGATCTTGCTTATTTGTATACAGACTGTTAGTTCCTTGCCTCTCAGGCAGATGCACTCAGACTCTGAAGGAAGCCCCCAGTTAGCCGTCTCTTATGACATGCTTGTTGGAGTAGCAGTGAGCCTATTCTTGTTTTCCCCCCCCCCAGTGGGGACCGGGAACTCACACGGACATCAATGCATGTGATGTGTTTTTACTTAAAAATGCAACCTTTAACCTACCTACAGTCATTTTCTCCTTTCTTCCCATTTGCTTCAGGATTTTTCCTTCGTGTGCAATACTATCTATTGCATCCTATACCCATGAATCCATCTCATTATGCTTGTCATTCATGTCCGACTTGCTCATGACTTTTTTCACAGTAGAGCTGTTGAGTTAACCCTTTTGCCCTGTAAACTCTAGAAAATAAGATAGGTCAAGACCCTGTTGAATTCTTCCACGCTCAAAAACAAAAAAGTTCATAAAAATCAAAAACAGTTTTTACACGTCGCAAATAAATTTATTAAAAATGTATTTATTTACATTTTAAAATTGTTTTTCAAAATATGAAGATGTATGAAAGGTGTAATAAATAAACATAAATAGAGTGAATCAGTAACTGGAATACATACCCTAGGACCTGAAAAACACACATGTATCAGGTGACCCCATGACCACTACCAGCGAGGCTTATCAGAATATCTGACGTCAACTTGGTTTAAAAAAAAAAGAAGCCAATTAGCTCTAAGGACCAGCACCCCTTACCCCCTTCTCTCCGAATGCTATTGTTAGTTAATGTATTCATATCCTGACCTTCTAAACATTCCAGTAGCATTAATTATACAAATTGTAAACAGGTCACTATGGGCAAGATAAAAAAGTGACATTTACATGGTATTGGCCACAACCAGAAGTGTCGGTTTTTCGGCTTATCTGTGCAAAACAGCTAAGAACTGATATCACAGCACTCCGGACATTCCCAGTAGTCCTCCTTCCCCACTTTCAGCAGCTAGTGCAGCTTCAATACAGATGGTACAAATAGCAGGGAATTATAAGTCCATCTTGCCTTTCCCTGAATGTAGAAAGTTGGCCAGGTCCCTGGTCACTCCCTGCAGCACCAGTCTCTACAGATGAATGATCCTCCTCCAGATAAATGATCCTCCTCCAGATGATTGATCCTCCTCCAGACTATTTCTTCTCCAGACCAATGATCCTTTTTCTCTTCCACACTGTTAACCTGCACCCAGTGGGTTTTGACCATTTCTAGCTTGTCATTCATCAGTTCATCACCAGCTGGTGCAGAAACAGCCAGTCTGTCCATCTGTTCACTTGCCAACACACCTGCACACCCCAGAGAAAAGATCAAAGAACACTAATTACCCGGGACCTCTGGAAAGATGCTTGTGCATGAAGCATGCCTTTCTCCATCTTTATCAACATGCTTTGTTGGCATGTTTCTATCACAACACATATATGCAACTAGTTCTAAAGCCAGCAGAAAGCACTAGTGACTGCCTGTGCCTTCCTTCTCAAAATAGATGTCATGGTATCATATGCCAAGCTTTGTTGGAGATCATGGTAGAGGTTGATCTCAGTATCTTCTGTCCATCTTTAATTCACTATAGAGGATGTCCTTAGAAACTTTAAAACTAAAGTAAAGGTCCCTTTTCCAGCCCTTTAGGCGTATTGGGTATATAGGGCTAGACCAATAGTTGACTAATTGGCACTTGGTGTGTGATGTGGTCATCATCATGCTGGCCGCTTTACTTCCCAGGACTGTACCAGGTCCCCCTTATGGCTGGGTTGACCTGTGAGTCAAAGTCATTTAAAAAAAAAAAAAAGTCAGGCTTCGTCAGGACGGGTACCCACGACCTTCCAATCTGCAGGCGGGCATCTAGCTGCCAACCCCACGGTGACTACCCTTAGAAACTGTACTTTCTTATAATGTTACATTTGTATGTTTTTTAACTTCAGAAAATCTACAATGGACAGTCTACCTCCATCTGGATTTCAGTTTACTGGAGATGATTATGGTCCAGTTGATTTCCCAGGATCTGTTCCAAGTGATATGCAAGTGGGGATGACGTTTGCTGGAGGAGGTCCTGTTTTTCCACAGAATCAGAGGGGTGGTACTTATGGCATGTCTCCATTTCATCTCAACTATTCACAACAGACCAGTATGCCCTCAGTGTCCGGCCTGCCATCAAGCTCATTCCGAAGTAGATTTTCTGATTACAGCTCAGATCAGACTTCACACCTTCCAATGCCACTGCCGTCATCTGCATCAGGAATGATATCAGACCGTTTGCCTAGCTTCAGTACTATTGTCTCAAATAGTGGAGGCAGCGGTAGTGATATAGGTAAAAACAGCCAGACATTATACTCAAGTATTTCAGGGCAGCAACATGCATTCCTACCATCAGGCAGTCGTGTTCAGAATTTTGATTCATCCTCATATACAGATCAGATTGCTGGAAAGAATTACAGTAAATCACCCTCCCTTGGACCTACCTCACCAGGAATCAGCAGCAGCAGCAGCAACTACAACAGCATCCAACCTTCAGCCATCATGCAGCACACTTTACACAATGGCAGTAGCCAGCATTTGTCTTCACACTCGCCGAGGTCATACAAAGAGGATGCTGTAAACCAGCAGCAGTACCTGGCAGGAGCAATGCATCTGGACCGTCATGGAGGATTTATTCATGGTGGCCATTCTCAAAATTCTGGCGAATCCATGATGCTTCCAAAGTTCAAGCACAAATATCTCTCCCATAATCAACACACGGTCAGACGCCACATAGGGCCATTTAAGTTTTTTATAATTGGCAAAACAGAAAGACCATCAGTATTTAATAGAGGTACACAGACAAAGGATGAGCCCTTAGGTGAGTTGAAAATTAAGATACCAAAAGCAGAATTGTACAGATCCGAGTCAGAGAATGAATTTATAGATGAAGTTGGTAGAGTAAGAAGGCATCATGATTTACACATGTCTGGAAATCTGGTGATGCCTCAAGGCTCACAGCGAATCACTTTTCCATATGATCCATTGCCATCACAGGGTGGAGAATACAGTAACTATAATGTCAACTCCAAGATGAAAACAGTCATATCACCAAGTTTCATGGAGGCTGCGGGAAAGGCAACAATGACTACCTGTGTTGCTAATAAGGCCACAATTGTTACTGTGGGGATTGTGAGTAGGCCACCCAATTTGATTGGGCCAGAGCCAACAGGCAGCATCAGTCAGAAGGGAATAATGGCCACAGGAAATCATGATCAGATGTCAAGGATACCTTATAAACACCAGATCTCACAGATGAGTGAAGGGGATCCAGAATGTGGAGATGAGCATCTAGAAAACTATGAACATCTGCTGGAAGAAAGAAAGGCCAAAGCTCGGGATTTAGAGCAAGAACGGATGGAGGTGAGTGTTCGCATTGATGACACTCAGTATATGCAAGTGGGTAGTGTAAAACGCTGGCAGTGTAATGAATGTGATAAGTCTTACACAACCAAGCACAACTTGGTGATGCATGTCCTAGACCACAGTGGAATTAAGCCCCACTTGTGCCTCAAGTGTGGCAAGTACTTTAAGCAGCTCAGCCACCTCAACACCCACATGCTGACTCATGATCACATCAAGCCGCACACCTGTAACCTGTGCGGCAAAGGGTTTACGCAGATTAGCCACCTGAAGCGGCACATTGCGGTCAGTGAAAAAAATGGTTTCTGTGCCAGCCTGAGGTCAAAGCACCCATCAGGCCATTCTCCTGTCTCTTCTCACACTGGGACACCATTGGTGAGTTCTCACACAAATGGCACACCTGTTTGATGGCACTGTTGTCTCATTTAGCTTTAGTTTACACCAGCTTGGTGTAACTTGTGGCACATTTCATCACTTTATGTGTTGTGATTCATCATTTTAATGGCAACAATGCAGTCATTCTGCTTGCCTTCTTTAAGGTAAATGTTTTACTGACTTTCACGCCAATGTTGTAAAAAATAAATGCAGCTAAACGTGTCATCCATCTTTGTAAGTAATATTATTTTCTTTGTCTGGTTCTAGGGCTCCCCCCCCCACTCCCCCCACCTCCACACCCCCACAAACAAACATGTCGTGAGGGGTGACTGATTAGGGTGTTTCCTTTAAAGTCAGAATGCATCTGCATGGGAGGCGAAAAACCAGCAAGAATCTGCACATAACTAAGCCAGGTCTATTAAATGGATATGCAACACAAAACTCTAGGTGTAGAACAAGACTGAAGTACAGAAATGGATGAACAACCAGAACTTTCCACTGGAATTTACAGCCAGTGAATGCAAAGAAGAAGTTATAATGCCATCTGGTTATAATGCACTCTAGAAAGGTAATTCTCACTTGTATTTCTGACATAGATGCTGCCTTTATACATTTTTAAATTAGAATTCAAGTGTTACTCTTTCTTGAACACTCTATTAGGCATTGATTTTACACATGCATCTTCTAACACTTTATCAGTATTTAAGTCACAGCCTTCATTAGATTATATAGAAACATTGCTTCAAATCCAGATCTATTGCTGATTTATCAGTCATCTTATTGATCTTTAAAAGTGTTGAGAGCATAGAGCACTAGATATTAGTACATTTACGTATGGCTGTGAAATGTGGAGATTAACATCTGGACTTAGAAAAGAAATTCTGAGTATTTCAAATACAGTATTTTCTAGAGATCCTTGGTAGGCTATACACATACCCCATCACAAAAAAAGTCTTTAAGCTTCTTTGACCTACAGTCAGCACATGTATTGCAGGGACTGTGTAGGAAAATAATAGTAAAAGCACAACCTGCCAAAAATGTCGTAAGCAATGGCTATAAATTAATGGCTATTGTAGGCAGTCATTGTTTTGAAGGGCTGCATGTGGTTTCTTTCAAATGTCCTACTAGAGAAGTGGTTAAAACATGAGATCATTTCTGCCAACGTTCTCAGGGCTCAGTCTCTTCTATGATGAAGCTATGCACCTTGCATTATTTAAGACTAGGAAAGCAACATGTCCACATCAGTGCTAAGAATACACGAATTGGGAGTAAAGATCGGCACAGCCAAGCATGAGAAGCACTCCGGACGCACATACAGTCTTGTTAATCAACATAGGACTTGTACTATTAACCGCACGACACTGATGAATATGTCGAGAGGGGGAATCTGAGCGCCTATGGATGTGTCCAGAGTGCTGTGAAGATAATCTAACTCATAAGACTAAGCATGGAAGACCTTTAGCACCCAAACCCTGCACTCATGCTTGGAGACAACGTGAGGGTGATTTAATTAAGTCTGCTGCTTGTCTTCAGAGGGGGAAACAACACGATCACCATCCCCTAAAGATTTCATAGCATATAAGAATGAACAGCTTGAAATACAAGAGTTGTACAACAGTCTATAGTAACTGTTGTTAAGGTAACTACTCAGTAACTACTGCTGGTGGTGAAGTACTGCTCAATTTTAATAAGCAACTTAATTAGCAACTGTTGTAATTTAATAATAAATGTTGTAATTTAATAATAAGTGTAGTAATTTTATTTAATTTGGATATTTTCATGTCATTACTCACAGTATTTGACAAAGATGTCCATGACTGGCCTCTCTTTCACTGTACATGTAGTGACAGTTATGAAATGGTAATAAATAGCTAGTGTAATTTACCATCTGCCTTTCATAATAGGATTGTCCCCATTTGGGTTCCGGAGTCCCATTTTGGGGGACAAAAGAATAGACCCACTGCCCCTCTCCCCCAAGTGAGCATATCATAAAAGACAACTGAGTAGGGGTTTGCTGAAAGCAGATGTGGTGGACCAAAAGGTGCAGATATCGCAGCCTAGCTGAAAGCCACAACACAGTGTGTCAACTACCCTTTTAAGTGGGATCGCAAAGGAAGAAAAGAAAAAGATAATAGTAATTGTTTCTACTCATAGAACTCCTTGTATGTGTGCTAATGTTTGACTAGAACATCTGAGAATTTTTCCTTTGTAAGCTTTGTTCACAATTTGTCAGATGCAATACTAAAATAAAGTTTTTAGTTACAAGCAATCAGATTCAGAAGAAAAAAACCTATTACTTCTAAAAGATACACATTTAATTTTCCATTTCAGCCTATACACATGCAGAGAAAGCGCTTTTCAAACCAGAATCAGATTTTTGAATCAGCTGAAAATTTTGAAAGCATTGATGTTAAAGACGGAGATAAAATTGGAGCTGATGGTAAACTACTGTGTCGATTCTGTGATCGCAGATTCCGTTACCCAAGCCAGTTGAAGGACCACATGCAGTCACACAGCGGGCATCGACCTTACATGTGCACTGAATGTGGCATGGATTTTATGAAGGTAAAAGACCTCATAGTTTATTCATTCTTCTTCTGCATTTCCCGCATTGTGTTGTCCCTAATATCCAGGCTGCAATAACTGCATCTCTTGACCCAACACACCTGATTTCAGCAAATCTTAATTAGTTACCTTTTATGACATACTTGTTAACTCTTTCAGTCCCAGGGGATTACAGGGTTCGTAGTGGACCGGGAAATCGGGAAATTACCGGGATTTTTTTCGTTGACCTTGAACCGGGATTTTTAGCTTATAAAAGACATTCCGACCTTAAAAACCCGTGAATTTTGACCGCGGCAATGAAATCGTCAGAAATCCTGTGTTTTTCAGCACAGGCAATTTTGAGGGAGCCATTTGGCTTTTTTGGCCATTTGGCTAGTTTTTGGCTACTTTCGTTGTATGGTCGTTTCAGGTGTGAGGGCAGCTGATTATTGGCTATTTTCAGCCGAAATGGCTTGTTAAAGGCCAGGGGAGGGCGGGCTTTGTTGCTGATCATGAAAACATGCAGACAGCAGCGGTGTGGCATGGGGCTGGAAGTAGCAGATTCCGTCTCGCGCGCGTGTGTGTGTGCCTTTGTTTCTAGCGAGTCCGGCAGAATGAACAGTTTAAATCTCACCAGCCTTAAGTGTAAGAAATTGAATTATTGTTGTCACACACAGATAGGACAAGCAAGGGGCAGTAGGGGTTAGCACTGTTGTTTTTGGACCACGGCCACATTCACATTGGGAGAGGGTAGGAACCGGAAAAGTGGCCTCACTTAGAGATTTCCTAATTCTATTTTGGGCACTCATTGTTCTTACACCCCCCACCCCCACAACCGTGTCTTACCTTTCTTCTCTCACCCCTTCTCTTTCCTTTGATCTTCTACTATTCTCCTTTCTCTCTCCATTCTTCCTCTCTTCCTTTCCTTGCCCTTTCTCCTGTCCCATCTCTTCTTTGTCTCCTCTCCATCCTGTCTTTTCATTTTCTCTAGATTTCCTTACCCGCTCTCCCTCTCTCATTCTCTCCCCCCCCCCCCCCCCCATTTTTTTTTTACCTGGTTCATCTACATATTTTTTTGCCCCATAACTATCTTTTCCTAGTGGTTGTGTCCACTACACTTGAAATTGTGTGTGGGGGGGGGGGGGGGGGGGGGGGGGGGGGGGGGGGGGGGGTGGGGGGGGCTGTTTTTTTTTCTTTGAGGTATCTTGTCTCCCTTCCTTCCCCCTCTCTTAATCTGTGTTTGTCACTGCCTTCCTTACCCTTCCTTACCCACCTTCTCTCTCTCTTGCTTTATGTCTGTTTGCCTCCCTTCATCACTTTCTCTTTGTATACCTCCCTCCCATTCTCCTGCTCTGCCTTTTTTTCTCTTTCTTTGGTTCTCTCCCTCTGTCTGCTTGCCTCTCTGTGCTGTCCCTTTGTCTCTCTCTCCTTTATGTCTACATCTCTCTCTGCTTGCATCTGCTTCTCACCCTGTCCGTTCTCTCTCCCTCTGTCTCCCTTCTTTCAACTCTTTGTCATATTTTCCTCCTTCCATATCTCTGTTTCGTTCCCTTTTTCCTTCTCTTATCATCATCTGCCCATCTCTGTATCTGCATTCCCTCTTTCTGTATTTGTCTCCCTCTCTGTCTTTCGCTGTCCCTTCCCCACTTTTCCTCATCATGTTTCCATCCCTCCCTCTCATTTTTTCATCCTTCCCCAGACTTCTTTTCCTTCTTTTCTCTACCTTCATCTGTCCATCTTTACACTGTCTCTCCCAGCCTACCTCAGCATGTGTCTTCCTCTCTCTTCATGACTCTCTCTCTCTCCCCTAACCCTCTCAGGTACCAGGTCCAGAACAGACAGGACTTCAGTTTGCTGCCCTCTACCACCAAGCCCTAAAAAAAAATTTCAAACACTATATCAAGCTCAGGGGCCGACCAACACGAAGATGGACACAGGATATAAGTGACTCCTTGAGTATAAAAAAGTACATGAGGCGGGAGAGCTGGTGAGAGACCGAGTTTTTTTTTTGTCAGGACAAAGGAAATGCTGCATGATGATGATATCTGTGCTGGTATACCAACACATGTGGCACAAATGAAGTACCTTGTGTGCTCAGTACACCCTTGAACAAGGCAAAAATCTTGTATTAGTATTACACCGAGACAACCTTGAAAAAAACTAAGAAGACCTTGAAAAAGACCTTGAAAAGCCTTGAAATTGATTGGTAAATTTGGCTATGAACCCTGGGATTAGAAAAAAGAGAGATGTAAAGTCTGCACATCTTATGCTCATTGGACTTCTAGGTAGAACTTTTGAACGTATGATGCATTCCTTGGGACTGAAAGAGTTAAGAATTAGTGTTCTCATCTCTATGTCTTTTGAGGTCGCTCTGTTTTGCCTTATGTGTGCTAGAATTACGTATGCTATAATTATTCTTGTCATTTTTATCTGTGTAGATATTTAAGCTAGGAAATGTCACCGAGAAGATTTTAGACAGTAAAGTTTGTTTTTCTTCTGCTCCTGTTATCTTCTAAGGAGCTTTCCCTCAACCAGCTCATACCAAAACCTATTTTTTGCCAAATCATGTGGCTTAGCCCTTGTCCTTCCCATCTCCTATATTTCACTCTCCAGCTCTTTTTTCCATGTGTTGTTTGGTTTGCCTTTATTCCCTTAACCCCAGAGGTTCCATTACAAGAGCATTAGTTATATTGCTGTCAGTCTCTCTCAGCATGTCCCTCACACAATATGAACCTCTTTTCCTCACCTCCCAGTTCACTGGAGTTTGTATGGTTCTCTCCCAGAGCTACACATCAGTGATTCTGACAGACCGTCCAATTTCCTTTATTTAGGACAGGCAACAGAAGTTTATCACCTTAACTCATAACTAAATATATCCAGAACATGAATTAAACTATTCTGATTATTTATCTACAGGAGCATCACTTAAAGGCTCACCAGTTCACCCATACAGGGCTGAAACCATTCACATGTGATGCTTGTGGACGATCATTTAATCAGAAAGCTAACCTTCAGCGTCACAAGTTGATTCATGAGACAACCCGCACTTTTAAATGCAACACTTGTGAGAAGCTGTTCACTCAGCCACAGACATTGAAGGCTCACCAGGTTGTCCATGCTGATCGCAAGCCATTTGAATGTTCAATCTGTGGTAGGTGTAAGTGTCTGTGCCGTTTTTCCATCTCTGGGAAACAATAACAACATAACATATGTTTGATATGGATAGTCTTGAATCTTTATGTTAGTTGTTTTCCCAATATAGATTCGAGGGGCCCAATTCGGAATGACCCACTGCCTCCCTAACAAGCATGTCATACTAGGAGACTAATTATAGGAGTTTCATTCGAAGTCGAAGTTTATCAGCCTAAGAGGCGAGGAACCAACAGTCTGCATACTAATAAGCCACATCTGTAAAATTGATGTGCATGCAAAACTCACATTTTGGAACAAGACCAATGTCCAGAAAAAGATTAACGGCCAGATCTTTAAACCTGCATTTATAGCCGGTGAATGCTAAGAAGAAAAACTTTGGATCTTTTCTCCAGGCCATGCCAGCGTGGTGGGGAATGAACAGGAAGACAGACTGGCTGGATCTGCACTGCTGGCTGGTGAATTGATACATGAGAAGGCAGATGTGGTCAGAGCCCTTTGGGAACAAGTAACAAAGTCAAAAGAGAAACTAGATAATTATGGGCTGGAAAAAATTATTCACCTAGGCGGGACTAGAGGGTTGGACCAGCACACTAGGCTCAGAGGAAGGGCAAGATGGACATACAACCAGACTACGACTGGCACCATTAGTACTGGAACTCTGTGCTGGCTGCTGATGATGGGGGCGGAGCACGTATGGGAATGCCCCGAGTTCTATAATGTCAATTCTTGTCTCAACTCACCCCAGCTAAGAAGATATTAGTAATTTCTCAAGCTTACTTCTAGTTATATTATGACTGTACTGCAGTTGTCTTTACAAAAAAAAAACAACACCAGAATTCTCTTTAATTGTTGTTCTATTTATTACAATAATGTTACTGAAAAATTATGATTGCAACAAGTGTAATATTAATTTCATATAGGAAAAGAATTTGGACGCTACCATAACCTCCAAGGACATATGCACATGCATACAAACACCAAGCCATATGTTTGCTTTTGTGGCAGCACTTTCACTCTGAAAGGTAAGCAAACATTCTTATGTATAATTTGTTTATATTTTATTTATTGCACATGTTTTTCAATACCCTTAGTCTTTTGTTTATATTTGTTAAATTGCACATGTCTTATAATATTCTTATTCTACTGTATGTAAAGGTTTTCATCATCTCTGTCTCCAATTACCTCATCTAAGTGTTGGGAGGTGGGGGTGAAAGATCTTGACCACATCTAGTTTGTCAATCATCATTTCACCATCCTTTGGTGCAGCACTGGCTTCTCTGCCTGTTCATTTCCCAGCGCACCTGCGGTCCCCAGAGAAAATATCCAAACTGCAAAGAATCGTAACATTTGAACTTACCAGGTGTATTGTAAGAGGCAGTTAGGTTGTTTGGTGTGAGAAGAACTATTTTATGCTGAAGACAACTTCAGCTGTGAAACACAAGTCATTATCAAGCCTACAAAGATCCCTGGTGAAGCACATCAAGGTCATCTTTGAGCCAAAGTAAGGAGATTTTATAACCAGTTTCTCGTAGGGATAATCAGTCGACTTGAAGTAGCAGCTGCATCAGAGGCCTAAGCAAGCATAAAGAATATCAGTGTGTAATGACTATGATAATGTAACATACCAATTATGACTTAAGAGATCTGTACACTTTCTGCAGATTCTGAATGAAGAATCAAAAACTACAGATTCAACTGATATAGAAAACTTCTATGCATTACACACACACACACACACATGTGCATGTGCACATACCACATATAATGCATGCATGTACACGCACACCTACCCACCCAGATGGAAAGATGCCAACAGGGTCAACCCTGGAGCTTTGCTGGTAGGAAGGAACTATCCTGCCTCTGCCGGGAGTTAAATCCAGACTGCTGTCTTGGCAGGCAAGCTCTCTTGCCTAATGCTACCACAGCTGCTCATTGAGTTGAGTTGAACTGAGTTTAGACTAACATCCTAGCACTCAGGACATTCCTGTAAGTGGCTCCTCATCATTATGTCGCAAGCCATTTGCCAGTTGTAACCTGCCAGGAAGACCCAATCTTTTGCCAGTTGTAACCTGCCAGGAAGACTCGATCTTTTGCCAGTTGTAACCTGCCAGGAAGACCCGATCTTTTGCCAGTTGTAACCTGCCAGGAAGACCCAATCTTTTGCCACTTGTAACCTGCCAAGAAGACTCGATCTTTTGCCAGTTGTAACCTGACAGGAAGACCCAATCTTTTGCCAGTTGTAACCTGCCAGGAAGACTCGATCTTTTGCCAGTTGTAACCTGCCAGGAAGACCCGATCTTTTGCCAGTTGTAACCTGCCAGGAAGACCCAATCTTTTGCCACTTGTAACCTGCCAAGAAGACTCGATCTTTTGCCAGTTGTAACCTGCCAGGAAAACCTAATCTTTTGCCAGTTGTAACCTGCCAGGAAGACTCAATCTTTTGCCAGTTTTCCTATCTCGTGTATTTTTATGCTATACTTAAAATATTTTAAAAAGTACAAAGCTACAAAGCTTAATCATATTTACATTCATTTATAGATATAAGTGTAGTGCAGGACCTTGTCTGCAGATATCTGTATAATCCATGGCACTCTTGTAATCTAATGATATGGCTTGGGTAAGAAGATATTATTAAAACTTTTACCGTATCAGTAAAGAAGACATTGTAAGAATAATTCACTTCTCTTTCATCACCCAAAAAGTAAATTAGATTTACATTTTGAAAACTCTTTTAAATAAAAAAAAATAAAAAACATATTTCTTCCAAAATGCTTTCATTTAATTTATTAAAGGATGAAGAAAAAAGTTTTTCTAATAAGTGACCTAGGGATCTGGGGTTTTCTTGCAAAGTAAAAAGGTAAAGATAGTGGGCATAATGTTACCAACTCACTGATCGAGTGCGGATTTGTTTATAAAAATATGGGTCTAGCACTATATGCCTGATATCTGAATAGCTTAAAAACGATCCATGTTGTACTTTAAAATGTGCAGTATGTTTACCGCATTAGCTTGTGTATTGTTTCTGGTACTTTTATTAAATTTAAAACAAAATACAAATGTTGTCTGCAAATGGAGGTTGGCCACAATGAATCCACTTCTATAAGAATATTATTTTGTGGGGCCCCAGTCTTTTCCACGGGGTGATTCTCAAACCACAGTCTGAAAGGTACTTGTATTAAACAAAGCTGAATTGTTTGTTTTAAACTGATGTTACAGGAAACCTCAACCGGCACAAGAAGGTGAAACATGGCTTGAATGAAACCACTGATGTGATGGAGGAGGATGCAGTCAACTTCTTGAGCTCCCTGTCTGAGAGGGCAAGAGATGAGCACAATACTGAAGGGGAGTTGGATAGTCTCAGCCCTGGGTCAGGAGCTGATAGTAATGATGGGAAATCAGGCAGAAAGGGCAGGAAGTCAATACCCAGGAAAATCACTCAAGGAGAAGAAGAAGAAGAAGACAAGGCAGCTGCTCCAAGTCAACCACAGCAAAGCGAAGGGATAGAATTAGAGAAAGCTGTACCTGAACAGCCTGCTGTGGCACTGCCAAAACCATTCGTTATACAAAATCCAGACACCGATGATGACGTAGATGGTGAAGATGGGGAAATAACAGCCCAGTCACTTGCACAAACAGGTAATAAAGAAAACCATTCGATGATAAATCCTGTTGCAAATATGATGAGTTTTCAACCTTTGAACGTCAACATAGCTAGAGATCAACTTCCCGTTGCAAAACCCTCCAGCAAGGCAGAAGAGGAACAGTTAGAACTGGAGAAAAGGCCACGACGTCAGTCACAGCGGCGTTCGCCCAAAGTTCACACAAGTGATATTGAACAGTCAGAAAGCACTGATGATGATGCAGGTGACAATAATGACAATGCAGACACTGACTGGGTACCAGGTTCTAGACGCAGGTCTAGAGGCAAATCTGAACCAACAGATAAAAGACATTAATGTTGGTTGTTTAAGTTGTAACTGTTGTTACTGTATTGTGTATTAGTGAGAGAGAAATCATTGTGCATAAACGATTTAAAATATTTTAAATGTTAAATTTAAAAAAAAAGGCATATTGTTAACAAAAATGTTTGGATTATGTATAATTTATTGACAAGGATTAGTGAATACATAGTTGTAGGAATGGTATAAGGTTTATTTGTACAAAATATTCCCAGGAGCAGTATTACATTGTGTTTCTTATGTTCATAAATATAAGATAATACAAGTTTATTTTATTGTCACAGTTTTGGGTTCCTGGGCCTCATATTGCAGGAGGGAAAAATAAACAGACCCACTAAGAAGCATGTTGTAAAATCCAACTAATTAGGCGTTTACTGAAATAAGATGTTTTGGGGTTAAAAGGCACAGAAGTGGAAGCCTAGTTGTAAACTGCACCACACTGTGCCCTTTTAAGGGGGAATGCACATGAAGAAGTATGTAATAATAGAGATTTCAGCAGTTTGTCAAGTACAGTTATGCTCAAATATGTATGGTTATTTTAGAGTGTAATTTACATATACTGAACTGGCCCATTTTTGGCTATTATGGACTGTTTTTTTGACTAAAAATAGAATGTTACAATTTTGACTAATCAGTTCTTGTTTTGCTCGAGATATAGTATGGTCTAGGTGCCTAAAAATGAAACTGAATTAACTTTGAACCCGATTTACCCTCTAATTTTTCCCAGGATGAGGCAGTGATTTTAACACAGCAGACTCTGTGAGATTAAATTTTGTAAATATAAAATTAATAGAGAGACAGTGTATTGATTGGCACTCATAGAAAGAAGTAGAAAGATAGAAGGGCACACTAGACAATATAAAATTCGAAAGCTATAGTTACCATGCCGGGAATCGAACCTGTCACCTTTACCTGGTGTGTGCACCTCACTATGGAGACAAGCGTACTAAGAACATAGCCAAGTAGGCACCCCCTTGTTTATTTATGTGAGATTGATTTTTGTACTGCATATATAATAAGGGGTAATTTAAGCAGCAGATTTGATGACACAGTAAAATCTCAGTAAGATTACATTGTAATTTTGAAATGACAGATGTAATTGGTGGTAATAGAAGCAGCAGATTTGATGACACAGCAGACTGGCAGTAAGATTACATTGTAATGACAGATGTAATTGGTGGTAATAGAAGCAGCAGATTTGATGACACAGCAGACTGGCAGTAAGATTACATTGTAATGACAGATGTAATTGGTGGTAGAAGAAGCAGCAGATTTGATGACACATCAGACTGGCAGTAAGATTACATTGTAATGACAGATGTAATTAATGGTAATAGAAGCAGCAGATTTGATGACATAGCAGACTGGCAGTAAGATTACATTGTAATGACAGATGTAATTGGTGGTAATAGAAGCAGCAGATTTGATGACACAGCAGACTGGCAGTAAGATTACATTGTAATGACAGATGTAATTGGTGGTAGAAGAAGCAGCAGATTTGATGACACATCAGACTGGCAGTAAGATTACATTATAATGACAGATGTAATTAATGGTAATAGAAGCAGCAGATTTGATGACATAGCAGACTGGCAGTAAGATTACATTGTAATGACAGATGTAATTAGTGGTAATAGAAGCAGCAGATTTGATGACACAGCAGACTGGCAGTAAGATTACATTGTAATGACAGATGTAATTGGTGGTAGAAGAAGCAGCAGATTTGATGACACAGCAGACTGTCAGTAAGATTACATTGTAATGACAGATGTAATTGGTGGTAGAAGAAGCAGCAGACTAATGACACAGCAGACTATCAGTAAGATTGCATTGTAATTTTGTAATGACAGATGTAATTAGTGGTAATTGAAGAAGCAGACATTAGGACATACACTGCATGTACGTATGTATACTTCTGTGGTTTGTTGGCAACATAATAAAAGCAGACACATATTTACTTCATATTAACACTATTTAAACTTAGTTGTAAATAATGTGTATTTTAGATTGATGTAAAATGTTAATTTAGTCATACATCTACATGTATGTGTGTTGGTTTGTTTGCATACATGTATGAATTTTTTTTTTATGAACAGGAAACCACAAGCATATTTACTGAAAATTGTATACACCTTTCAAGCATAGTATTGTACATATCTAAATAATGTACATTTGAAATCAGTGTTAATTTTCATTGGTTTAGTCATTGTAAAAATGTTCTGTTTAACTGAATATACATCTTATAAATCAAGTGATCTGTGTAACAATCAGAATATTTATGTAAAGTATGTAAATATTTGTACGACAGTTTTAAATTCATGAACTGAAGCTCTCAGGATGATGTTGTCTGTGTATATTAGTGAAGTGTTTCATTTATTCTTATGGCCACAGTCTATGTAAAAGATTAAAGAAAGGTTTTATTGATATATTAGATTTGCAGTTATTAATGTTTGTTTTTAACCTCTACATAATCGATCAAAGGTAATAATATTTGCATTGTATTTAAACTGCTTATAAATGTTACTTATGTTTAGTAATTATATATCTCTATCCTTCATAGAGTGACTGTGACAGTGTTCTTATGAAAATTTGTGCTTTAAATGTAAACTGAATCTGTTGATTAATTTTTTCCCCCTCTTTTAATGGAAGTGTCTCACATTTAATTTTATACCAAAAACTCGAACGTCGGTGTTCCTAGCTTTGTGACTTTTCTAGACTGTATCTAAGGATACAGCATCACTGCAGCCATCCCCGTGTGGATTCCACGGCCCAGTGGAGGGGAAAGTAAAAACAAATACAAAAAGCACTGCCTCCCCAAAAAGTATGTTGTAAGAGTCAGTTAACTAGGAGCTTCCTTTGAAGACGGAGTGCCTATGCCTGAGAGACAAGGAAACACCAGTCTGGATACAAATAAGTCACTTCTGTAAAACGAATGTGCAAGCAAGAGGTGGACAGACAAGCAGAACTTTTTCTGGAGTTTACAGCTGGTGAACGTGAAGAAGAAGGTACAGCCGTGGATATGTTTCCCTCACTCTAATAATTTTGCTAGCGATCCATGGTAGCATAATGGCTAGCTGCTCATCAGCCAGCTCACTGGTCCAGGATACAAATCCACATTGAGCTGGATGTTTTCATAATTCTTCTTCTTCTTTCTTCTTTGCATTCACCAGCTGTACACTCCGGTGGAAAGTTCTGGTTGCTCGTCCATTACTGAACTGCAGTCCTGCTCCAGAACCTGAGTGTTGCGTGTGTATCAGTTTTTCAGATCTCATTCTCTTGAATACTGACTGTTGGTTCCTTGCCTCTCCGGCAGATGCACTCTGACTTCAAAGGAAGCTTCCCAATTAGTCACCTCTTACGACATGCTTTTGGGGAGGCAGTGGGTCTGTTCTTGTTTTCCCCACAATGATGCCCTGGAACCCACATGGGTTGTTTTCATAATTGATCTTGGCTCCCAGGCCAACCCAGCCTAAAATAGGTCCAGGAAATGACCTGGAAAGTGAAGGCGATTGTGTGATTTTTAACCACATCACCCATAAAGTGCTGATTGATCCATAAAATTACTAGCCTAGCATCAAACGTCTGAGGTGTCACTAACGCAAAAATGGTCCTTTACTTTGCTCATAAATTTGCTGGGGAAGGTTGCTTAATGATCTGCACATTATGATTTCTAGCTGCTGTTTGATTTTGTGATTTGTGTGTTACTTTATCTGAAAAGTTGTCAAACATAACGATCCAGCGAAACCACTGGGATGTCATTATTCCCACCTTTGTACTTGGATTGCTGTGAAATATCAATATTTTACTACATTTCAGCAAAGAAGAATTTAGCAGCTAGCCAATAAACAGTCTCAGGTCTTGAAAACTAGATTAATGTAGCTATAGCAAACATCAGACTGGTTCAGAAAGAAAGTAAAAGACGGGTTGGAACAGACTGATGTGACAGTCGACACTCAGACTGGTTCAGAAAGAAAGTAATAGAAGGCATGGAACAGACTGATGTGACACTGGACACTCAGATTGGTTCAGAACGAAAGTAATAGAGGGCATGGAACAGACTGATGTGACACTGGACACTCAGATTCGTTCAGAACGAAAGTAATAGAGGGCTTGGAACAGACTGATGTGACGCTGGACACTCAGACTGGTTCAGAACGAAAGTAATAGAAGGAATGGAACAGACTAATGCGACAGTGGACACCAGACAGTAGCGACACTTGAGACAAGAAAATGTCTTAGGTAGGGGGACTTATGGAGAGCCAAGAGTCTGCTCAGCAGGCTGGGAGGACAGTCATATTCTGCAAAGGACTTTCTACATTATAATGATGATAATGGGATTCAAACTGGATAACTGCTACGTCTGAAACTGACAGTGTTAAATCACCAGCTAATTGAACAAGACATTTATTATAAAAAATTAATATTGATCCAGAACACTTAATTTATTCACAGACATTAAATTTTTTAGAAGAGAGACATAATGGAAGTCTTTACAGTAAAATACACTGCAACTGTTTTATCATTTGTTGGTTTGACACTCCTGCTTCCTCTTCCATTATAATTTTTGTGTGACTTTGCTTTCATTTGAGTAAAATGAAGTATTACTTGTTTTTACATGGGATATTGCTAATATTTTTTGGTGCTGGAGCTGCAGAACTGTGATTCCTATTGAGATGTATCATGTGAACAAACAGTAGATTGCACAGTTTATTGCCTGGAATATTTTACTGTGTATCATCAGTAAAAAAAACTGGTAATATTTAAATATAATATTCATATTTATGCAGACAGAAAGACATGGTTGAGAACCTACGTTTGCCCTAGTAAAACAGGAAGTTACTTTTGGATGCAGTTGATTTTGTGTTTCAGTTAGAAGGATTAATTTATTTGCATAATTTGATTTAGTTTTTACTTTTGAGTGTAGTTGATTTGGTATTTCACTTAAAAGGATTTATTAATTTTCTTCATTATATTCAGTTTTTACTTTTGAGTGTAGCTGTGTATTCCAGTCAAAAGGATTATGTTGTTTATTATATTCACCTGTTACATTTAAGTGTATCTGATTTTGTATTCCAGTCAGAAGGATTCATTTAAAAAAAAGAATTATATTCAGTTTTTACAGCGAAATATGCCAGGCAATAAATTGTGTACTCTATTATTTGTTTCTTCTTGGTTCATGTTTACAATAGGGAAACATTACTTTGATAGATTTGATCATTACAGGCTGGAGAAGGCGACCCAAAGAAGCTGTGTTTGGACATTGGCTACACTGGGTCAAAGCAGGGCCGGCTACACTGGGTCAAAGCAGGGCCGGCTACACTGGGTCAAAGCAGGGCCGGCTACACTGGGTCAAAGCAGGGCCCGCTACACTGGGTCAAAGCAGGGCCCGCTACACTGGGTCAAAGCAGGGCCGGCTACACTGGGTCAAAGCAGGGCCCGCTACACTGGGTCAAAGCAGGGCCTGCTACACTGGGTCAAAGCAAGGCCGGCTACACTGGGTCAAAGCAAGGCCGGCTACACTGGGTCAAAGCAAGGCCGGCTACACTGGGTCAAAGCAGGGCCCGCAACACTGGGTCAAAGCAGGGCCCGCTACACTGGGTCAAAGCAGGGCCCGCAACACTGGGTCAAAGCAAGGCCCGCTACACTGGGTCAAAGCAGGGCCCGCAACACTGGGTCAAAGCAGGGCCCGCTACACTGGGTCAAAGCAGGGCCCGCAACACTGGGTCAAAGCAGGGCCCGCTACACTGGGTCAAAGCAGGGCCCGCAACACTGGGTCAAAGCAAGGCCGGCTTCACTGGGTCAAAGCAGAGCCCGCTACACTGGGTCAAAGCAAGGCCGGCTACACTGGGTCAAAGCAAGGCCGGCTACACTGGGTCAAAGCAAGGCCGGCTACACTGGGTCAAAGCAGGGCCCGCAACACTGGGTCAAAGCAGGGCCCGCTACACTGGGTCAAAGCAGGGCCCGCAACACTGGGTCAAAGCAGGGCCCGCTACACTGGGTCAAAGCAGGGCCCGCAACACTGGGTCAAAGCAAGGCCGGCTACACTGGGTCAAAGCAAGGCCGGCTACACTGGGTCAAAGCAGGGCCGGCTACACTGGGTCAAAGCAAGGCCGGCTACACTGGGTCAAAACAAGGCCTGCTACACTGGGTCAAAGCAGGGCCTGCTACACTGGGTCAAAGCAAGGCTGGCTACACTGGGTCAGAGCACGGCCTCATCATTTATTTTATAAGTAATTACTAACCTGGAGATAGAGTTAGCTTTCCACGGTGAGATTGGTCAAGCTGTTTGCCTTACGCTCTGAATGTCATGTGTTCATTTCATGGCGCTCTTGTTTAGGTCACAAGTGCGATTTGTATGCAGATCCCTGGGGGATAGTCACTACAGCTATGGAGGTTGTTGCTTTGTGTGACACTTTTGGCAGGCAGCTAGCCATTCTGGTGAGAGAGACCAAGCCATATGGGTTAAAACCCGGTTGGCAAAGATGTTAGAGTTCATGCCTGCCAGGACAGTGGGTTTGGGTCGAGTTGCCAGTAGAGGGATACATCTTTTCAGAGAAACATTTTGCCAGGGTCGACCCAAAGGGCATCAGACAGTTTAGGAATTTTCTTCAAAACTTGTCACCGTAGACAAGTAAATTTAGTGGCTTTCTCTGGGAACCGGGCCCAACCGGAAGTGTTGTTTTGCACCTTTTTTGGGGCCACAGAGAGATAAATACTGATAATGCCAGTTCAGCATTGATTAGGCAATCTTGTGCCCTTGGTGTGGCTGCGCTAAGCTTTCTCAAGAATTCCCTGAACCTGTCACTCAGTGCTGCTCTAGAGTCAGCCAATCAGTGTGCTGTATTCAGCATGTCTTGCAGTCAGTGTCAAGTTTGCAAGCAAGTATTTCACTTCTTTCATCCCAAAAAGTTATTATTTTATTTATTAATTTTCTTGGGAATCGTCTTGGAAGAAAGTATGATCAGAAAGGGAGCTCTTATATCATGTCCTAGATTATGTGTGGGACTAACAGTTCACACAGTAGCAATAGTATCTGCTCTGAAACTACAGTGAAACCTTGTTAACACAAATTTAAGAACACTTGGTTCTTCTTCTTCTTCTTATAGTCCATGCCATGTGGCGTTGCTAGCCATGTTGTCCACAATATTCTGCATTGTGTGCTTTGTCATTTCTGATAGTCTTTCATTCTATGATGTCAGCCTGTCCAGCATCTCTTCTCCCTTGGTCTCCCTCTGTCTCCCCCCCCCCCCCCCCCAACTTTTCCATGACCAAAACATGTAGATTGTCTTTTTCTGATTTGGGCAGTCAGTTCTTTTTGACAGTCAGTTACTCTTCTTATCTATCCATGATGTTCTCATCATTAACACTTAGTTAACGTGAACATGTTTTTGTCCCAGCAGGGTTGTATTAATTTGTGAGTCTTCAGTTAGTACAATTGTTTTTAAACATGAACTTTTTTTTTTTTTTTTATTTTAAATGGGAGTTATTTGGAATTCATGTTAAAGTTTTACTGAATTATACCAAGATACCACAAATGGCAACACGTTCTACTCAACTGGGCCATAGCCTGCTTGTTTTCTTGCTGTTTCATCAAATAATTTTTATATTTACACTGTTTTTGTTTTGTTAGGATCATTGGTTTTTATTTTCAAAGATGCTGTATGACAATATTTGCAATATTTATGTTGTTTAAATATTTCTGTATTAATGACTTTTGTTTGCAGAACGATAAATAGCAGTCAGTGAATTATTCTTTATATTGTAAATATTATACAACTATTGTTATACTGAATTATTGTTGTTTAGACAAGGGAATCATTTAGATATTTAGACTGTTTATGTATTACAGATCTATATTTCTTCTTGCAATTGTACATTATCTTTATTTATTTTATTTTATTTATACATTTTTATGTTGTGTATAAAGGGTATATAGTCATTAATAACTGCCATGAAATTTTTTATTGTTAATTGTCAGAAAGTTTCCAACAGTAATTAACTTTTGCAGTACCAGTCAGGTGTTTCCTTAACTTCTTCTATTCTAAGAAATGGTTAATGTAATTAATCAGTGCCTGAGTTAAAATCAAGAGTTAAAATAACAGTATTAACAGGAGTTAAAGTAAGAATTGGGACCAAGTGAGTTTCAGGGTCTTGTTTTGGAGGAACAAAATAATAGGCGTGCTACTCCCCACAAGCATGCATATAACAGATGAATTAGGGAATAACTTCTTCTTTCATTCGCTTGAAATAGATTATCTATATCTGCAATGTTGTCACTAGTATGAACTTCACTGTCTTTTCTAATTCACTCAGCGACCCGTAAAGTTTGACTTGCATCGATGTTTCTCTTGGCACAAAGTTTTGCCTTGCTATGTTGTATTTGGGACAGTCTTGGAGGACATGATCTGTTGTCTCGGGTGCCAGTCCACATGTGCACATGGATTTACTTAAATTAGTGGTGTTCGGCTAAAAGGTGCTGATATGGCAGCCCGGCTGTAAACTACTACACAATGTGCCAGCCATCCTTTTCAGTGAAAACAAAGAAGCAGAAGAAGAAAAGAGATCACAAGGAGTTTAGAAAATATATCATTTTAATTCTTCTTTTTCTTTGTGTTCGCCGATTGTAAACTCTTGTTCATCCACTTCTGGACTTATTTCTTTTTTCAAAACTTGAGTTTTGCTTTCACATCCATTTAACAGATCTAGCTTATGTGCATGCAGACTGTTTGTTCATTGCCTCTCAGGCAGATGCACTCCGAGTTTGAAGGATACACCCGTAATTAGTATTAGTTAACTTTTACGACATACTTGTTTGGGGGGGGGGGGCATAATAAGGGAGCCATAGAGGGGAGATCATTTGGATTCAGACTTGTTATTTGGCATAACCATTCACTAGGTCATGAAAAAATATTGTGTTGAAAACACCAGCATTGACTTGGCGGAGAACTCAAAATTTAGCCAGTGCAGTGCCGTTAGGCTACTCTTTTCGATTTCCAACTGCCAAGAGATGTTTTACGTGTGCAGCAATATGCACAGGCATCCAAACCCATGTGCTATGATGTTGATCCATGGCTCAAATCTTCAAACGGGTGTCCGATCTTACTACCGAGAGACCAGGGAAAATTACTAGAAGTCTCAGTGGAATAAATCCCAGTCTTCACCGGGGCTTGAACCTGGGACCTCTAGCATTTGAGGCGGACGCTGTGCCTTGAGACCACGCAGCCCACCCCCACTCTAAACTGTATCATTTTAAAACCAAATTATGGATTTGCAATTTTTATATTATTATTTCCCCCTATACCTGAGCTCCTGGGCATTACCGCGAAAAAGCCAACATGATATACAAAAATATTCGTTACATGCAAACAAGTGGCTAGAATAAGATGAAACTTGGAGACATTGTAGAAAATAGGCTTACCTTTTATCTAACGCCAATATTCCACCTTTGTGTGCCAATCCACTCTGCAGGATCAGCCTTGTTTCACAAAGTGAGCACTAGATGTTGCTGTTTGAGGGACACGCCCCCTTCTCCTTCTATCAATCTATTTCTAGATTTATAATATTCAAGATTCTCCTCATTATTCGAGCTCTCACTGACTTACTTCAACTGTGAATATATTCTTCATGAAATTATGACTCCACAGTGTCTGAATAAACCAAAGTATCGATCACCTTTTGGGCTGTGAAAAGCCTAGACCGACTTTACTTTCCTGTTAAAGTGCTTGGTTCATCAGCTGCTTTTTTCATTGAGAATTTTCAGAATTTTTTTCACATAAAACAACACAAATTTAATCCAAACACATCTGGGCAGATATCTAGAATGACTATCCACGAGGTCTGATTACGGTTCATCATCAGTTCTCGTTATGCCTAGTGGCACATGAGGCTTCAGAGAGGACTTTCCATGCTTTCCTGTCCTGCGCAATCTTCAGTGCAGTTTTCCATGTCAAAGATGCAGCACTCAGGTCACTTTCCATCGTTCGTCTCCATGTTGTTTTTGGGTGCCCCTGTTTTCTCTTTCCCTCTGGTGTCCATGTGAGGGCTGTTTTGGCGGGTATATCAGGATTCATTCTCATAACGTAGCCAGGCCATTTCCATCTTCTCTTGGTTATCATACTGTCTAAAGTTTCTTGGTTTGTGACTTTTTGATAATTCTACGTAGACATATGTGGTGGAAGGTGGACAGCTTGTGTGCATCATTTTTGGTCATTCTCCAGCATACCACTCCATAAAGAAGAACTGGCAAAATGATGCTCTTGTAGAGTCGGAGTTTCGTTCCTCTGCAGTAATTGTTTGATTTCCAGATTTGCCTCATCCTTACAAAAGCAGCTCTAGCTTTGTTCAGACGTGAATGTATGTCCTCTTCGGTCCCTCCCGGCAGGGACACCACACTGCCAAGATATGTGAAATGTTCTACATTTTCAAGAGTTTGGTTATTTATGGTCACTGGTTGTTAGTTTGGACTGCTTGTCATGATCTTAGTTTTCTTTGTATTTATTCTCAGTCCCACCATTTCTGCTGTGCTGTGTAGTCTGTTACTTTTTTCTTGTATATGTTCATGTTTATGTGATAGGAGTGCTATATCATCTGCAAAATCAATGTCCTCAAGCATGGTGAATGGAGTCCATCGTATGCCTCTCACTGTCCTGTCTACTGTGTTCTTTAGTATCCAATCAATCACAAGGTTGAAGAGGAGAGATGACACAATACATCCCTGTCTTACACCTGAGGGCAGTTATGTTGACTATTGTTTCTGGAATTCCATAATGTCGTACAATTTTCCATAGACTATCTCTATGGGCGCTGTCAAAAGCTTTTTCAAAGTCCACAAAATTTATATATATACTTCTCTGAATCCTGCTTGTTCTACTCTGTATCTACTCCTTTTTTAAGTCGCATTATGATGATTTTACAAAATATTTTGCTTGGTACTGAGAGTAGAGTAATTCCCCTTCAATTATTGCAGTCTGTTAAGTCTCCTTTTTTGGAGGATTTGGACTATTGTTCCTTCAGTCCAATCATCAGGCAACACTTCTTTTTCCTAAATATCCTTGATTACAATTGGCTAGTTATTTTTAGTTTGTGAAGCATTGTTTTCACGTAGTACACAAATTACTGACAATGAAGGACAGCAGTGTAGCGGCAGATTAGGACATTCCCGTAATAGCGGTCCAGCAGTCTGGTAGAGTTAATATATGCCAGTAAAAGTTGCAGCACCACTAAAGACATGGAATAAAAAGTAAATGCATTCAAAAACAAATGACTGAGGACAGAGTTAAACATAAAATGTCATGAATTGAAGAGATGTGAAGAAACGAAATATCTGGGCAGCCACTGGTATCAACAGTTATAAGACAAAACAGATGGTGCTATGTTGGACTCATCCTGAGAAAAAATGAGCAGAGAATCACCAAACAGGCACTAGAATGGGAAATAAAGGGATTAAGGAGGCAAGTATACATAAAACAAACCCTAAAATGGACATGGTTCAAAAACTGAGGGGAAAAACTGGTATTGTATAGAGAATACACACTGAGAAAAACCTGATAAAAATAAGACATTGAAAACTACGGGGGGAAATATTAAAGGTAGACCTAAAATTACTTGGAGTAGAGGATTAGAGTCTGAAAGGGATAATTCAGTAAGAATATGACGTCTGCTACACAACAAGATGTTGTTTAGAAAGTGCTGCTTGCCTTGAATTAGTTGAGGGCTATGCTGAAACAGCTGAAGATGGCTATATTTTGATAAAGTTTATGTCCTTTAAAGGATGTTGCAAAATTTCCAGCATTTGTTGGCTATTTGTGGTTTTATAAAGCAGTTTTATGCTTAGTAAGTAGTTTGCTTATACCAAATGGTCATACATTGAAATTAGTGCAAGGTTGTCTGCTGCCAAGTCACCTGCAGCTTACTTCGAACCCAGTGAGGCAGAATTACATTTCAGTTATGTGTGTGTACTACAAAATGATGAATTGATGCCAGAGAGAAAGAAACTCTGGCAAATTTATCAGAATTGGATAAAATACCCTGACTGTCTCAAATTTGTGGAATGAATGTCAAATTTGTTGAATGAATGTCAAATTTGTTGAATGAATGTGCCAAAGAATATTTTGTTAATCACTGAATGGAAAATTGCTGTTCTCATATTTTTAAATTAAAAATTCAACCAACCACTGCACCACAAAGTAAACGTCCACCTTCAGGGACAACAAGGGCAAACAAATGTTACTCTGATAGGAACGCATCTGCCTGAGAGTTAAGAACCAACAGTCTGTATAAATAACTTGACTCTGTATACTGCATAAGACACATCATCCATTTTAAATTCTGTGCTTGAAAACAAAAAATTTTTAAATGTATCTTTAAATTTTAAATGTAATTGCTAATTATTTATAGTTAACTTTCTGTTTATTCCTAAAGTATTAGCAAATACTGACGGTGTATTGCTAGGAGTGAGTGTGATTGTCATACATTTTTATGGAATTATAGATCTGTCAGACTTTTGAGTAAATAAACTCTGGAATATCTGTGATGTATCTCAAGAAGTTAATTGCTTGAAAAGACATTAGTTAGTTAGTTAGTTAGTTAGTTAGTTGGGTTAGATCCTTCCCTCAGTATGAACCCCAACGTCCGATGGCTAATAGTACCAGTATTCTGTTAACAAGTCTTTTGTGTGTCTGGTGTGCGTCTCATTTTTTGCTATGCCGATCTTAATTCCCAAGTCTGCCATTCTGGCGAGTGACGTGGATTCACTGCCCCCAAAGTCCTCTATCCTTCCCATTTCTCTGAGGGCATTATTAATATCAGCATGATCCATAGGCTGACCGTCAGTAGTGATAGCGGATCCAGCCAACCTGTCAGCTCTTTCATTTCCTTCGACGCCTGCGTGTCCCGGAACAAAAATAAAGGTGACTCCATGCACAGTGGACTTCTGTAATGATTCAAGCCCTTGTCTTTGCACCGAACCTGCCTGAACCCGCCAGATCATACTCATTGAATCACTGAGTATACAAACGTGGGTGTATTTTGAACAGACGTTCAAACATCATCTCTGAAAAAGTCACAAATTTTGTCCATTCAGCACAAGCTAAAGCATAAAAGCAAGTACAAAAAGTAAAGGACCCCTTTCCACGCCTCCATGCATATAGGGCTAGACCTATATTTTATAGATCAGCCGGCACTCGGTGGGTAGTATGGTCAACAGAAACCTATTTAAGGCTGGGTCGACATGGGAACCAAGTCATTTTGAAAAAAAAAAATTCTGGTTCCATCCTGACCTGACCCGACGACCTTCGGATCTGCAGGTGAGCATCTAGCTGCTACATCATGGCGGCTCTCCAGCATAAACATGGTCATTTGATAATTATTTGATTTGACAGAACTGCAGCTCTGAACTAGCCAGTTTATTTGATGGCTTCACTGATTAGAAGTCTGACTTCTGTGGCAATGTGGCCAGATTTAATCTACAGTAAAATATTTGCAAGTCATCAAGTAGACCTCGCAACACCAAGATCAAAATATATAAAACATTGATTAGACCAGTCGTGTTATATGGCTCTGAACTTGGAGCACAACTTAAAGAGATAAAGCCTTATTACAGGTTTTCGAAAACAGTCTTACGATGGATCTTTGGACCCATCAAAGATGCCAACAGCGGTGAATGGAGAGTGAGAAGCAACAACGAAATTCATGATCTGTTTAAATCACCACAGATTACTGGCATCATGAGAGCTAATAGACTTAAATGGTTGGGACATATTGAAAGAATGCCAGATGACAAAGAAGTAAAAACTGTATACACCAGCAATGAACCTCAAGGGCTCGGAATACTGAAGAAGAAGGCCAACCAGAGTGATGAATGGAGGTGGGTGATATCTGCAGCAATGAACCTCAAGGGCTTGGAATGCTGAAGAAGAAGAAGATCAAGTAGATCTTTAACTGTGCATGTGTTAGGTGAAGATAACATGGATAGGAAGGCAGCTGAACATGATACACCAGGCTTTTTAACTAAATTCTATACATTAAAAGACTTAACTCAACAGAGGGAGAGTAGAGGTTCTGGAAGATACTCAACATTGAGAGGGTAAAACATGGGTAGACTTTTTGTTATGTTGCAACTGATACTGTTAGAATGTTGACTCTTTGTTGGCTATTGAAGAAGGAGAAGGAGCACGTGTGGGAATGTTCTGAGCGGAGGGTAGTCCTTCGAAGTCGGAGTATATGTGCCTGAGAGGCAAGGAAGGGACCATGACAAAAGGCTGTCAAGAATCTTCACATGTTGTCTTCATCTGTCTCTTTTTCCACAGATCTTTCCAGTGCTCACAATGTGTTCCAGTTTTCCTCTCATAATATGACAAACATCAATGACTGTCTCTTTCCGATGTTTGTGATGAGTTGTCTTCCAGCCCTCGCCTCCGTTGAAACATCTGGGTTGTTCCTTTTGGCTTTTCAAGGGATTCTTGGAATTCTTCTGCAAAACCACATTTCCAAAGCCTCAAGAAATTGTTTTGTTTGTTTATCAATGCTGTCAACAGAATTAAAATGTGGATGAGATAGAAGATGCATTTGTGGGAATACCCCATCTATATGCATGACCAGGTCTGTGTTGAATTAAGAATCAACATCGCAGCATTAAGGAGACCCCCATAAGCGCTCCATCCCCATATTCAGCAGCAAGTGAAGAGTTCCAATTCCGATGACACCAGTAACTGTCTAATTGTATATCCATCTCGCCTTTCCCCTGAGTGTTGAGCGCTGGCTAGATCCCCTTTTAACTCATCGCAGCGCCATTCTCCCCAGACTAATGATCTATCTGTGCCTCCTCACTGTTCAATCGCTCCCAGAGAGCCCTCACAACATCCAGCTTGTCATACATCAGTTCACCACTAAGCGGTGCAGAACAGGCCAGTCTATCTGGTCAGTGATACTTTCATACTCAAGAATATTTATTGATGCCATGCCACTTGCTCTCAGCTCTGTAGTGGTCACTGTTGCCACTCCTTTCCATTGCTGATTATCAGTTTTTATGTTTCTGATGTTAATATGCAGTTTGTAGATGAATCAACCCTCATTCCTCAATGAGTGATAAGATCCTCCATCAGCAGATGATGAGATCAGTTTAGCACTGTCCATCTTTACTAGGGAGCTACCGTGGTGTAGTGGCTAGATGATCGCATGCCGATCCAAAGGTTGTGGTTAATGCCGCATGGAGCCATATTTTTTTCAAATATTACCTTGGTTGCTAGGTTGAACCAGCCTTTAACGGGTACCAGGTGAAATTCTGGCCGGCGTGATGTTGACCAGGTTACCCATTGAGGGCTCAGTAGTCTGTAAAAATATATCTAGCCTCAGATGCCTGATGTGCCTCTGGCATGTAAAAGGACCTTTACTTTTTACCAGCTTTGCTTTCACAAACATTTCCTGTTTGCCAATATTAAACTGACAGTCATGGTACACACCCATAATGGGGAAGAAAAGAACAATGTAGAGACTCAAGAACCAAAAACTATCCTTTATCAAATTGTGGAAGATAATACCATAGTTTATTCAGATATAATGACTGCAGTAAAATTCACTTCATTGATCACATACCCATTCAGTAAAATGTTGCACGGGAGATAACAAAATAACAGAGATCACACTGGATACATTCATACTGTAATGTGCTACCAGTATCTGTACTGAACTATACAACGTAACCTCAGTATACGTTCACTTAGTATATGTTCAGAACTTAGTTGCTAGAACTTGTATGAGTCAACATTAGTCACAACACCACGCATTTCGTTTACCCTTTTTCGAGACAAATCCTCGGATAGATGTCAATGACCTTGCAGAGAAAAATCAACTTAACAAAACTCACAAAACAAGCCGTAATAGCATTGTCTGGAATTACCAGATAATTTAACATTTCTGCCACATCCTGAGAAAAAGGCAGGTGAAAAAGATCTTTGGGTTTAGGTTTAGACAACGCATCAACACCATGGCACAAGGGGTAACCCATAAGTGCTCCGTTCTACTTCTGAGTCTGAAGAATCTAAGCGCAGTGCACGAACTCCGTAGCACTGGTGAGGATTCTGAAATACTTTGGGTAGGTTTTTAACTCTGAATTTTGGCACTGTTAGGCTACGCTTTTCGATTTCCAACTGACAAGGAATTTTTTTAATGTGCGAAACAATAAGCACGGGCACCCGTTCTTACTACCCAGAGACCAGGGGAAATTACTAGAAGTCCACGAGAAAAAATCCCAGCCTTTACAGAGGCATGAACCCTGACTTCCAAAAAAAGTCAAACCTCATGAGACTCAACCAGATTCAAGTAGCGAAAAAATAAATATAAAAAAAAAAACCAAAAAAACACACACACACACCAAATTTCAAATTCTTGAGGTTGTATTGGAAGGGGATTCTCTTTCCAAACAATATCATCTTCTCCTCCTCCCCTCCAAGTACCATACTAGTATGCACGTGACCCTTCTGAAGAAGGCCAGTTGAGGTTACATTTTCATTTATTTTACCTATTTGCATTTGCATTTATGTATTTTAGTATTAGGCAGTATATAAAATAGTTTAGGCAACGTCATCAATGTATAATATGCCAAAATCAGTATAATCGTATTTCATCAGGAACGGATAAAGTACATACACCCAGGGACCACTGCAGTTAGTGATATTTGGTAATATTTTTGTTCATACTTCTCTTTTAAAGAACCACGCTGGCATAGTGGTTAATGTGATTGAATATCAAAACAGTGGTCAGGGTTCAATCCTCAGTGGTGACAGAACATTTGTACAGACAAGTGTGGTTTTGTCGACAACCCAGTCTCTTAACATTGATACAACACAATTATCAAATTTTCCTGGAAATCTCCCTTTGTGAGTTCCAGGTCCTATTTTATTTTTTTATTGGGCAAGGAGAGAGGGGGAGGGGGGTAGACATACTGCATCCTAACAAGTATGTTGTAGGAGGCAACTAGTTAGAGGCATTTCTTTTAAAGTCTTGAGTCATCTGCCAGGGAAGCAAGAGACTAAGAGTGTGAACGAATAAGCCAGATCTGTAAAATGGATATACACACGAAACTCAGGTCTTGGTACAAACCAAAGTCGGGAGAGCAACCAGAATGTTCCGCCGCATTTATAGCTCATGAACGCTAACCAAACAACAAACCTGGAAATTATTTGGAAAGAAAATTTGGCAAAAAAGCAAACTGGTCACTTCACTGCATTCAGTAGGTGTTAAGGCCTTACACATCATGCCCTTATGGGATTTCTTTTTTAAAGAAAGCTCTAAGATTATGGCTTCTAAAGATTTAAAAAAGTGTTACATTTTTTCCCTCAAGATAACAAAACAAATTAAGCTAGTACCTACTACACAGGGCTAGTGTGACCTTAGAGATACAAATTCAGTCATGATATAATGCTCCTTTGGAGAAGTAAAATTGTGTTGATGAACTATCAACTGTTGTCTAGGATTTTTCTGTCCAGGGTAAAAAATAAAATCCTAGCTTGCAAAGTCTGTAGCCATGTGGCCTTAAATCCTCAGGCTCAAAGAGCCCGCTGCTTTCACAGCAAAAGTGGCAAAACAGACATTAATTGCTAACTATAGAAATATTGCATGGTAAGGTCCAAGTCTCTTCCACAGTGCAGCTCTCATACCACAGTGTGAAAGCCTTGAGAACAGTCTTTGACTAAACTACCCACCATGGGAATCGAACCCTAGTAAACATCAAATATTGCAGGGTGAAGCAACATCACTAACCTCTGAGCCGCAGAGCCACCTGTGTTTGGCACTGGAAATTAATAATTGGTGATATGAGTGTGGCACTTAACTCTTTATGTCCAAGGTAGGCTTTTAATAATTATATATACAAAGACATCAAAACAACATATTGCTAAGATTACTTCCTGGCATCTTTTTCTGTAACTGATCACGTGCATAGTATACAATTAAACAAGAAGAAACAAATAAATAAATCTTTTTAACAAAAGGACATGGCTGCAATCTTGTGATTACCCTGTTAAAACCGGGAGTTATAGTTAGGACTGGTGGACATTCATATTTAACAAAAAAGGATTTCCTTACTTGTTTCTTCTTGATTAATTCTACAGTATGCACCTTACAACAGCAAATATGCCAGGCAAGAAACTGTTAAACGGGTTTGTGTTTTTTTTGTTAGAATTATAAATAAATTAATCTTGCACCAAAACCATTTCTTTTACAAATATATGTATATATTAAAAAACAACAACAGCACAGCCCACAGTAAAATCAATGAGGTAATATTTATAGTCATGAAAACACTGGCTCACAAGGGAAATAATACATCATTCTAGGGTTGCTAATACTATAAAACATCATTCTTAGGTTGCTGGTACTCAATTACCAAACCAAGGCATTATATGTAAACTTTAATTTAGTTCCATAATTCTAAATATGTCATGTACAGTAATACTGAGCTAGTGAAGTAATATCAGTGTCGAAACAATGTCATATATCAGTTATGAAGTAGTATTGCCATAAATCATTCATATTTGTAAGTCATAAAACAGTGTCAGATGTTTATTAATGTCAACAGAATGAAGCAGTAATATAATGCAATCTTCATCAGTCATTTCTCTTCAGCTGATTTGTCATTTATACATCATTTAAATTAACCACAAGGAATCATTATAGCAGTATATCTTTATGTATATCATTCATGGGTCATGAACCCACTCTATACTAATTATGAGTTTTACTTTTTTTCTCCACAATGCTTATATTAGTTTAAAGCCACAATTTATTTGCTTCAGACAACCATTTTAAACAACAACTTAACAGGTGCATGAAGAAAGCGGCAGAAATATAATAAAAATTAGCAGAGAAGACAGAGTCAGTTGATGATTGCCGTGATACTGATATGTCTGTAGATGGAACCTGGATGACCTGTGGACATTCCTCAAAAATAAGGGTAACCACACTCATTGGCTGTGTCACAGAAAAAGTTATTGATACAGGTACACTCTCAAGAGTGCAAATCTTGTGACTACTAGAACACTCAAGCCAAGGATTCAGAGGTTTATAAGTTGTGGAAACAAAATCCAGTCCGAAAAAAACATTTATTAAACCAAGATAAAAAAATATGCTGGTGATATGGTGTTGTGATTATGCATGATTTTAAATGATACTGTATTCTTCAACATTAGGTGTATAGTATCAGTACAATGGACCTTGTTTCCATACATTGACCACCTCTCAAGTTGATCAATTTGCTTGGATGGGAAATTTATAGAGATTCTACTGTTCATTTCCTAACACTGCAGCAAAATAATTACCATCACATATGACATAAAATGAATGAAAATCAAGTAACACATGACTGAGACCATGTAGCTTATTTCCATAAGTTAGTAATCATTCACATTCTATCTACACTACACAGGCTAGAGTTTATATAGTTCTTTTGTCAGTTAAACAACTCAAATAAAACCTTAACATCATTTGTCTATCAAACCCTTATCACAAGATACTCAAATTATATACATTTCAATACTTGGGCGCTTCTTTGAATCGTTCCCCAAAATGGCGGCTTTAATATGATGGCGTTCAAAAGGGAGCTAAATTGGCCAATTTCTGGCCATAAAATATCCAAAAATATCCCGATGCGGGTCAGTTCTATTAAAAATATATGTGCCGGCTAAGGATAACGAAACAAATGGCTCTGACAGGGTCTCGGCAATACGGCGTTACTTGCCGACCTGCGTCTGCGAGTGTGCCTCACCGGCGAGCGTATCCCCCCGCGCCACTACGCGCGGCGCGGATGGGGGCTAAACTAGATGGCTGGGACTCACGAGTGGCAGCTACCGCATCTCCTGCAACTTCCTCCAATTACTGTACTCGCGAGGGCTCTCCTTGCAGATCCGGACGAGGGTTGGATGCGGGCTGGACGACTTAGTTCAGTTTAGTGGGAGTTCTCTCCCTTGGCCGCACTCGAAACAGTGAGTGGAAAAGTCACGCAACAAATGACATACTTACCTATCATCATACGGTTGTGTGTAAGGTTGCGTACGGTTGCGTTTAGGGTTGCGTAGTCATCATACGGTTGCGTGTAGGGTTGCGTAGTCATCACACGGTTGCTTGTATTGTTGCATAGTCATCATACGGTTGCCTGAAGGGTTGCGTAGTCCATCATGCTGTTGCGTGTAGGGCTGCGTAGGGTTTGGGTTAGGGGTGTTGGTTAGGGGTAAGGCTAGGGTTAGCGTTAGGGGTAGGGTTAAGGGTTAGGGGTAGGGTTAGGGGTTAGGTTTAGCGTTAGGTTTAGCGTTAGATGTGACAATTTTGACGACGCAGGAATTCCCAATAATCGCGCACTGTCACATACACACGCAAAAAGTCGACAGACTGTGGATGCTACTGACACGGACACGTCGCCACCGGTTGGGCACCAGCTGCGCGCTATTGCGGTCATATTTGACAGACTTCCAGTGGCGCCACTCCCACAAGCATCAGATTGTCGGCCAGTATTTGGAACTCCTACGTCAAAATTGTCACATCTAACCCTACCCCTAACCCTAACCCTACCCCTAACCCTAAACCCTAACCCTTGCCCTAAACCCTAACCCTAACCCCGAATCCACACCGTACGCAGCCCTACACGCAACCGTATGATTATAGGTATAACCCTACACGCAGCCGTATGATGACTAGGCAACCCTTCGCGCAACCGTATGATGACTACGCAACCCTAACAGCAACCGTACGCAACCTTACACGCAACCGTATGATGATAGGTAAGTATGTACGCTCGAAATTGTGCAAATGTTGATATTGATTGTCAAGCAATCCTAGATTTGCCGCGATTTGTTCCTTGGCAGATAATCCGTATTTTAGATATACGCGAACACCGTCGTTCGGATATTTTTTGATATTTTATGGCCAGAATGTGGCATGCTGCCATTTTGGGGAACTAATCAAAGAAGCGCCAATACTTGTCAAGCTATGAATGTTAGGCCAGGCTGGCTGCCATCTCCAAAAAAAAGGTCAGCCGACTGCAGTTCTACCATTTTTTGCTCCCCTTCATTATGGTACAATCAGAAAACCTCTTGCAAGTAAACAGTTGACATCATATTCCAGTTTCATCTGTGGTTTTCCTGTTGTACATTTACCTCCCACATTTCCTCAAGACTGGTCTTTAGCATGATGTTTTGTGTGTGCCCAAATTGTTTTATTTTTTAAGCCTTGATCTAGGTGGGTGGGGGGGGGGGGGGGGGGGGGGGGGGGGGGGGGGGGGGGGGGGGGGGGGGGGGGGGGGGGGGGGAGCTGTTGTGGTTTTTCTAGGCAAGGTTTTGTTTAAGTTTGCCATTGCTTTCTGGATGGTCAGCTCTCGATACCACTGTCAAAACCAAAGCTGCCTTATTTGCTCACAGCTGGGATCAAACTCGGCACTATGAAGTGCAACGCCTAAGCCACAGACGCCGACTTGATGTTCAACTTTTTTAATTGCATTTCTAAAGCATTATACTTTACTTCTAAAGCAGTGGTTCTTAACCTGTGGGTTGTGACCTTTTGGGGGTGGAACAACCCTTTCACAGGGGTCAACTAAGACCATTGTAAAACAAATATTCATTCAAGTTATGAAGTAACAATGAAAATTATTTCATGGTTGGGGGTCACCACAACATAGGGAACTTGATTAAAGGGTGGCAGCATTAGGAAGGTTGAGAACCCCTGTTCTAACACTTGGTAATAGTCTGTTACTCAATGGAAAAGGAATGATAGTTTCCTATAATATTTCAGATACTACAGTGTACAGCTAGAGACATTCATATTATCTTCTTGTTTCCTGTTTCACATCTGATACTGTCTGTTATCATGTGGCCAGGATGGAAAAATGTTGACATTTTGAAGTCTTCAAAATCATTTATATTTGAAATTCAGTTTTATAAACTGGCTCACAATTCATTAAAGCTTTTTTATTCCTTGTATTTATATTTAGTTCACATTATTAACTTCTGTTGTTTACCAGTTTAACTCATTCCCGGGGCTTTAACATACAAGACCTTCACATAATTTAATGTCAAAAAACAATAACCTAATTTGTCTGTTATTAAGACAGCAAGATAGGAGGCACCACTGCTATTTTCAGATCTTCTAGTTTATGCATTTTTAATTTGATTGTTTTAAGAAAAACTGATTTGCCAGCTATTATAGTTTTTGTCTGCTTTATATCTGCATTCGGTTCACGTTCATAACTAATTTTATTTTATGTTAAACTCATTCTTGAGGCTATTACTTACAAGACCATCACACAATTCTGCATAAAAGTAAACTGATTCTATCATGTGTTTTAGTAGCCTTCACTAGCTTTTGAAGTCTTGTTTCAGTTTGGCAACAATGGTTTTGTGTGTTTCAAACAGCTCATTTATCCTGGAGCCTAAATGCTCCTCAAGTCGGATCAGTTCTCTGCTTTCTTGCTCTTTTGATGTTCTTGTATCCAAGAGTTGTCTCTGATAGTCTTGAAGTCTCTTACTCAGAGAGTGGTTCTCTTCCTCAAGCAGCTAGAACAATAATTTCAAACACAGTATTGTGAGATTTATAATAATTACACTATGGCAATAAATTCAATAACACAATACAGAAATCCATATTTTTATCTAAAGCAATGAAGCTCTCATTTGATTATGGTATACTTGTTCACTAATTAATAAGGAGCCAACTTAGCTAGAACTTTACATAGTTAGTTACTGTGCTAGCATGTAGTGCCCAGGCATCTGCTATACCTGCCATACCCTGGGTATGTCACTGGTATGCTCTCTTACCTGCCATACCCTGGGTATGTCACTGGTATGCTCTCTCCTCTTGTATTTACTTTATACACAGACAGAATATCAAAAGAAGCCAGCTTTGAAGCAGTCGACCCAGAAAATCCATAAAATAACACACTTTACTTTCCAGAGGACAAAATTAGGTCTACACATAATTAACGAGCTACTATTTGCAGACGATCAGTACCTGTTTTTTTAAATGAGGACAACCGATCATCATCATGTGTTAATGCTTTTAAGGTTTACAATCAGAGGTCTCCATCTCTAATATTTTTTCTTAGGAGTCCACTGTATCACAGTATCTAGTACACCCACCCATCATATCATCCTGTCGTGTGTTCAGATACCCGTTCAAAAACACATCCTGTCGTGTGTTCAGATACCCGTTCAAAAACACATCCTGTCGCGTGTTCAGATACCCATTCAAAAACACATCCTGTCGTGTGTTCAGATACCCGTTCAAAAACACATCCTGTCGTGTGTTCAGATACCCATTCAAAAACACATCCTGTCGTGTGTTCAGATACCCGTTCAAAAACACATCCTGTCGTGTGTTCAGATACCCGTTCAAAAACAATGTAAACATGATATTAACCATTAGGTTGAACCTGAAATGGATATTAAGAAACATTCTGGGAGGTTCAGGAAGTCAGTCAAGTAAGTACAGGATCTCTTTTCTAAATGCAACTGGCACGTCAAACATATGATGCTAAACTAATATTTTTTGTAGACTAATCAGCTCTTGGTGGGTGATGTAATCAACATCATAACTTCCACTTTTGCTTCCTGAACATTACCAGGTAACCATTTTAGGCTGGGTCACCCAGCAGCAAAGGTTAATTAAAAAAAAATGCTTATCAAAGAGGATTCAAATTCAAGATGTTCTAGCTGGCTGGCAAGCGTCTATCCACTATCTACCATGGCTCCCAGATGTGAAGTAAATGATAGAAAAATGTTATATAACACATGTGGTCACCTGTATGCGGGATTGTAACATTGCACTTGGACCATCTCTTGCTTTTAGCTCCTGAATATCACTATTCAGTCTTCTGATTTCCTGAAATAGTGAATTTTCCTTTATAAAATGTCAGAAGATAATTCATTTCCTTTTATCCACAACTTATCAACACTAACAACAAATATCATCTTTCCTCTCCCTTCCCACTGAAAGTTGGCTGTAATGAGTCTAATAAAACATGTAAGTTGGGAATTCTATCACACTTATACAGGTTTCTTGTCTATTTGTTCATGTTGATCATGTCCTGTTATCTTTCTCATGCATAATTTCCCTCCACGTGTCCTTCCATTTTTTTTCTTCCTGAAAATCCTTTAACAAGAAGCTATATATTCTTAAATGGCCAGAGTATATCAACTGTTTATGTCTGATTATTACCTCAGTCAGTAACATTATCCCTAATCCCACTGTCTGTGATACTATTAGGTTTGCGTTTCTCATCTGCCATGACATTCTTCCTATTTGTTTATAAAACCACATTAAAAAAATATGTTCACATTTTTACAGTCAGGAGACAACTTTTTTTTAAAATCAGGAGATAACACAGAAACAATTTTATATAGGTAATTATTGTGCTTGTATGAAGCGCTTATGCATCTGCTTAAACCTGCCATATCCAGGGGACATCACTGTGATGCTGTCCCCTCTTTTATTTACTATACATATAGGCAAAATATCAAAAGAAGCTAGCTTCAAAGCAGTCAACTCAGAAAATCCAGAAAATGACAAACTTTACTTTCCAGAAGAAGAATTAGGTCCATACACAATAAACAAGCTACTATTTGCAGATGATCAGTGCCTGTTCTAAAGTGAAGGCCAAAAGGCCAAACAGACTGTAGGACCAAGTTCAATATGCAGAAGACATAACATGAAAGTAACCACAACTAAAACTGAAGTAACGCAGGTCAGTAGAATACACAGTCAGCTACATACAGGGTTGAATGGTACCTTTCACACTCTGTTCCTTCTCCCAAAGCTTAATAACAGAAGTGAAAATTGATGATGATTATGACTTTGGAGAGGTGATGGCAGTAACATAAACAAATGAACTGGCTAGAGACAGATTTTTTCCCTATGTGTGCTTTATGATCTCTTGAAAACATTTAAAGAAGTTCGAGACAGGATGGGTTTGAAGACAATCCTTGGAGTCTCTGAGCAAATCTTATCTGATAGGAATCAGTTTCATTTTTGTGCCAGAACACCATGGAGTAAGAAGGAATGAATGAGCAGATTGGCTTGCTGGCAGGGCCATGATAGGTACAGGAAAAGCAATGGACCAGGTTATTGTTCTCGGTGCTCTCAAGGAGGCAGGACTAGTAGCTGATTCAGCAGAAGAGGGTGAATCGGCAACCTTGACAAACTACAAGAATTTCATGTAAAAAGAGGTGTCCCCAGACATGAACACTATACAAGTAGCCAAAGAAGAATAGTATACCAACAAAGGACTAGTGATATCAGTCCCCACAAGCTGGGGAGATACTGAAGATGGAATTTGCATGCTAATGATTATGTCTGATGAGAATGGTCGGTGGATTAACTTACACGCTATATAATAAAACAGATTAACTAACATACTATATAATAAAACAGAGTGAATATAACCATTGGCTCTAAGTTTGTACTTGGCTGTTTAGGACTGTTCAGCCTTATTTCATTTTTAGTCTTTATTTTAAAAAGCTTTTTTCATTATTTTATTTTTTCATATTTTTTTTAAAAACAGAACCTATAACCTTTTCTACCCTTATTCTAAAGCTGAAGTGCCGCTGACCATATCACTCACAGCATGCCACTGACCATAGCACTCACAGAGTGCCACTGACCATTTCACTCACAGAGTGCCACTAACCATAGCACTCACAGAGTGCCACAGACCATATCACTCACAGAGTGCCACTGACCAAATCACTCACACAGTGCCACTGACCATATCACTCACAAAGTGCCACTGACCATATGACTCACAGAGTGCCACTGACCATTTCACTCACAGAGTGCCATTGACCATTTTACTCACAGAGTGCCACTGACCATATCACTCACAGAGTGCCATTGACCATTTCACTCACAGAGTGCTGCAGACCATAGCACTCACAGAGTGCCACTGACCATATCACTCACAGAGTGCCACTGACCAAATCACTCACAGTGCCACTGACCATTTCACTCACAGAGTGCCGCGGACCATATCACTCACAGAGTGCCACTGACCAAATCACTCACAGAGTACCACTGACCAAATCACTCACAGAGTGCCACTGACCAAATCACTCACAGAGTGCCACTGACCAAATCACTCACAGAGTGCCGCGGACCATATCACTCACAGAGTGCCGCGGACCATATCACTCACAGAGTACCATTGACCATATCACTCACAGAGTGCCGCGGACCATATCACTCACAGAGTGCCACTGACCATATCACTCACAGAGTGCCGCGGACCATATCACTCACAGAGTGCCACTGACCATATCACTCACAGAGTGCCGCGGACCCATATCACTCACAGAGTGCCGCGGACCATATCACTCACAGAGTACCATTGACCATATCACTGACAGAGTGCCGCAGACCATATCACTCACAGAGTGCCACTGACCATATCACTGACAGAGTGCCGCGGACCATATCACTCACAGAGTACCATTGACCATTTCACTCCCAGAGTGCGGCGCACCATATCACTCACAGAGTGCCGATTAGCCTTCAAAAAAGTGAGTTTAGCATCATATACCAGAGGCACTACCTGCATAAACTTCACTTCACTTATTTACAACCTTTATTCTATTATAAACCATGTGTGTGCTAATTGCTCTCATGTAATCTGCCAAACACAAAAATGATACGTATTTATCCAGCAAACTTTGACAGTTGGCTCTTGCATAAATATACATTGATCAAATACAAAGAAAATTACTTTAAAGCTCTTGTATAGCTAATGTCTTCTGCTTGCAATAAAATGCCCTAAATTTTGAGAGAAGCTTTAAAGACAGGATACTTTTCAACTCTGAATATACCTCAGTGGCTAAATGTCACTCCAAATTTACCAAACCCTATTTGGGATGGCTCTAGCAATTGAGACAATACAAGAACAGATTTAGTAAAATATTTCATTTGTTTTTCAATCCACATTTTCTGACAATATTTTGGCTGATATGGAATGGAGTGTTTAACTGTAAATTAATGGAATGCTACAAGCTCTATCCCTTGAAGTCGGAGGACATCTGCATGAGAGGCAGGGAACAAGAACGACACATAAATAAGCCAGTAAAAAGAATGTACATGCAAAACTTAGGTCCTTGTAGAAGGTCAAAGTCCAAATGGATGAACAACAAGCACCTTCAACCAGAATTGCATACTAGTGATCTCCTTGTGAGATGCAATTTTTTTGTTATTTTGAAGCCCTACCAGGGCTCTTGCCATGGGGCCGCAATATAGCCCGGCCATAAATATGGTCTAATGGCTGAACGCGGTTTCATGGGCCCTCTCCACGGATGATCTGCATCCACATAGCGGCACTAAGTGTCTTCGGGTGTTTATTCCTTGTGTGATGTCCTGGTGGGGTAGAAAGTCAGTCAGTCAGTAAACCAGAATTCACAGCCAAAGAAGAAGAAAGAGCTCTAAACTACTACTGTAGCCTGACATTTATTCTCACTGACGAGTTCGTAAATAAAAATATAGGTTTTCAGTATGTACATTATGTAAGTAAAGTAAAGATCCCTTTTCACGCCTTTCGGCGCATCGGGCATATGGGCAGAGCGTCCCATATTTTTACAGACCATCAGCATTCTGTGGGTAATGTGGTCAGCATTACGCCAGGCTGTCTTTACTTTCCCAGGACAGCCCATCCTGGTACCCATTTTAGGCTGGGTCGACCCATTACATTATGAGTTAAAGAATTCAAGTTACCTCTTGTTTGTTGTAATTATCCAGACGGAGTCTTTCAATCTGATCAGTCAGTTGTGATACCAAGAGTGGATCACTGCCACCACCACTGCCTTTATCTTGATCCAGCAACTGAAGGTAATTTCACTCAAGTAAAAACTAACATCATTTAAAACACGAATAATGTTCAACTTACATAAATATGGTAAAACTTAAAGGCTAAGAGGTCTCTGGCTAACGGGGCTCTGGCTCGCCATGTGTGTTGGGCTCCATCTAGTTAAATACTTTTTTAATTTGTGAAAGGCTTAGCAAGTCAGGAGTGGATAAAATTTTTACCCAGTGAAGCAATAAGAAAAAAGTGATGGCTAGATGGAATATCTGAGGTCATAAATACCAGCATCTTTACAGCACTGCCAAGGCTAGCATCTAATGCCTATTCAAAATCTGATGCTGAAAAGCAGAAAATGACCAGAGAAGAAGCAGAAGAAGAAGTAAAGGATCGTTTCACACTTTGAGGTGCATCAGGGATATGACGCCAGCTACACATTAATATACACAATCAACACTCTAATAGTTATAACATATTTTGTAGTCTTTCACGATCAAATCAATATGACAACTTTTAACTGTCTTACAAAACACAATTTGCCAGGAAGTGTTTTCATACCTATGTGGGTGCTATAATATAATCAAAATTAGAGGTCCCTAAATCTGACTGAATCAGAACTGTTAACAATAAATTCGATTTTGTGTGCTTTGCATCATAAAAAATTTAATATTCTTTTTTGCTATATCATCATCATCATCATCAGTTCCTAGTGGCTACATAACAGATGATAAAAGATACATGAAAAAATATTGTTTTCAAAAGCAATTACCCCAGCACTGATTGTAAACATCTTTTGTATTTAATACATTACTATAAATCACGTGGTACTTTTGGTAAATATTATTTTCTTGTTTTCCTCGCCCAGTCTAAAAAAACTGCTTTGTGCTAGTATTCAGCAGAGATGTAATAAGTACACTTTTCAGGAGACACTTACAGTTTCAGCAGTGTGTTATGGAACTAAATATGCCATTCCTCATCAGTCCCTATTTCTTGCAGTGATGCAGACTAATTCCAAGATGACTATCTGGAGATGTAGTCAAGCTATGAGTTGCTGACTGCATTCAACATTTTTGTCATGCCTTCACGTCTTCAGACCCAGACCGATCAAACACATTTACACAGCACAATTGAGATAATACAGATAATATATCAGATAATATATTGTGTAATATTTATAACCACTTTCTGTATACCTTCTTTTTCAGCTTCAAATTCTCTTCTTTAAATGCTGCCAGTTGCTTCTTCCACTCATCCACATTGGCAGTACTCTCCTGCAGGGCTGCCGTCAACCTGGTATTATTGCTCTTCAATGTCTGCAGCTCGATTTCCCATTTCTTTGCATTTGCTGAGCTGTGCAAAAGTTACAAATCACAGAAATTGCTAGGTACTACAATTTATAATATATATATTTTTTAAACAAAATAAACTGTCTAAGAGCAAATGTAACAAACAAGCAATTTTTCAAAGGGTTAAGAATCTGTTAATATATGGAGGAGTCTCTAAGGACATCCTTTATGGTGAATTACAAACAGGAAGAAGATGTCGAGGCTGACCTATACTACGGTATAAAGATGTGTGCAAGTGGGACATGAATGATACAGGTATTGAGGTGGACTCATTGGAACAAAATGCCATGGACTGTGTTGTGTAAAGGACATATCAGGTAGGGAATAAGAGTGAAGGAAGAAATGATTGCAGAAAGGATGAGAACTGAGTGTCTGAAAATAAACGGATTGAACACAAATGTTGACAACAATAGTCCTGAAATCCCATGCAATATAACACTATCGTCTGGAATGACGGAAAGGTGCCAATCAATCAAGAATCTGGCACACATCTAACTTTCTGCTCTTTATCTCTCATCTTTCATACATTCTAGTACTTTCACAATAATTCTGAGTTACAGTTTCAATGAGATGTCTTAGAAGGGCTGCAGGAGTGACCAGAAGAGAAAAAGTCTGAAATGAGGTCATAACAGACAAAGTCGGTTCAGAACCAATCTTAAATTACGTAAAAAGACAGGAAATAAAATGGTTTGCCCTCTTAAAAAAAAGACCTTGTGACACCATACCGTACAAGGCATTAAAAAAAAAAAGAGGAGAAGGATGTGGAGCACAAGGTAGACCAAGAACATGATGGAAAGAGAAACTGTAAAACAGCATATGTCTATTGTTGAGGTGGCCAGAAGTGCAAGATGATGAACCTTATATCTCCTTCAACACCTGTAGTGGTAAAAGATGAAGTAAAGATGAAGAAAAAGAAGTACACTGTTTAAAAATCACTGTAATAAAATAAGTATTGTGCACACAAAAAATAGTTGACAGATCATTCTCACTGCACATCAAACTATTTAGTCCATAATTGCTCAGATCCCCTCCTCAGCAAATCCCACTCTGCGTAGCAACTTACAACATCAGTACTGTGTTAGTTTTTAAAATCTTCTTTGGTTTCCATCATAAATAAAGAATGCCCATGTACTTCTAGGGTTTATAAGTGAAAAAAAAAATGCCAGTGTTGCCTATCATGCTTGTAAAGTATGTGTGTGTTTGCTACTTAGCTTGGTTAGCATAAACTTCTCAAACCTACTGTACTATTTCAGTTACTAGATAGACAGCCTGTCCATATTTCATATCTGTGAGTTTAGGCAGATTAGGCTAATGAAGACACATATTTTCAGGGTGTCTGGCTGGCTGTGCATCAGTACAATTGTGCTCTGGATGGCAGCATTTTAAGGTGCAAGTTTAAATTCTTGTGTGCTCTCTACAGCAACTACAGTTGTGTAATATTTAGTATCCTCACTAATTCTTGTCTTTACTTATGTGAATACCAGTGATTATCTGTAAATTTAATTACCATGCTATTTCCTCTTCTTCTTCTTTGTCTTCATCATCGTCTTCTTCATCATCATCTTCTTTTTAAACTCCATCATTGTCATCTTCTTCCTTCCTTCCTTCTTTCCTTCATCCTTCCTTCTTTATTCCCTTCCTCCTCCTTCTTCTTCCTCCTCCCTTCTTTCTTCTTCCTTCTTTCTTCTTATTTCTTTCTTCTTCTTCCTTCTTACTATCTTCCTTCTTCTTCTTCCTCCTCCTCCTTCTTCTTCCTCCTCCTGCTTCTTCTTCTTCTTCTTCTTCTTCTTCTTCTTTCTTTCTTTCTTTTCCTCCTCCTCCTCCTCCTTCTTCTTCTTCTTCTTCTTTTTCTTCTTCTTCTTCTTGTTCCCATTGACCAGATGTAAACTCCAGCAGAAAGTTCTGGTTGTTCATCCACTTCTGAACTTTGTGATCTTGTACCAGGACTTGAGTTTTGTGTGCACACCTATTTTACACATCTAGCACATTTGTGTGTAGACTGTTGGTTCTTCATCTATCAGGCGGTAGCACTCTGAAACATCCATCCTATCTAAGTTTGCCAGGAACCTTGGTTGGGAACCTCTTTCTAAGATGAGTGTGGGGGGAAAAGTGAACATAGGTCTTGATCAGAATGACATCTGGCACAACTGCTCATCCACAACACCTTGGATGCTGTTTCAGTGGTCTAATGTTCCCTAAAAAATTATTACATCATTTGAATACCTTTGTGCCAGTGCTAGTTTTAAGCGGTCATTCTCATACTTGAGATGTGCCTCTGATGAATTGCTGGATGGACCATTATTACCACCGTGTGTGAAAGAGTTCCTGCGCTCTCGAATTCCACTTGCTTCATTCTGCAAAAGAGATAGTCATCTTCATTCTACACATTTCACTCTCATTTACTGACATTTCACAAATTAGCTGCTAAAAGTATTATTTTTATATTCACAAAGAGAGCCATGGTAGTGTAGAGGCTAGATACTTGTCTGCCAGCCTAAAGGTTTTGAATTCAAATCTGCATTAAGTCAGATTTTTTTTTTAAACTGACCTCGGCTCCCAAGCTGACTTAGTTTAAAGGTATTGAGAAGAAAATAATGATAATGTTACCCACCATGCTTGTGAAGTATATATGTATTTGCTATTTGATCTATGCTTGGTTAGCATATTTTTCTCAAACCTATGGTGCTATGTCACGAATTAAATACCAATCTTGTTCATGTTCATAGTGGTGAATTTAGGTGGATGATAGATTTCTTTAATGAATACACCTATTTTCAGGGTTTCTAACTGGCTGTGCATTGGGAGTATAATGTGTCTGTGATAATGTGAAGCTAACAGGTTCTATTTTTTGTTTGTTTGAGAACACGACACACACACACACACACACATCGTGATTGTAACTGACTCAGAAAGCATGCTGATAAAGGTCAAGACAGGCATGATTGGTGCAAAGAGTCAAGCTTTACTGCGGAGGACATGGGAGAGGAGTATTGTCTGGATTTTTTCACCGGGACAGGCCGGTGAATTGGGAAAAGAACAGACTGGTTGGCTCTGCACAACTTGGTGGAATACTGATGCGTAATAAGGCAGATGTTGTTAGTGCCTTGTGGGAGAGCCTGTACAGTTCGGAGATCCAGATGGATCACCACAGTCTGGTGAGATTGATGCAGGGGGGAGTGACGAGAGGTTCTGGCAGATGCTCGAGGCTCAGAGGAAAAGCAATCAGAATGGTACTGGCACCATTAGTATCGGAACTCTTCACTGGCTGCTGAAGATGGGGACTGAGCGCTTATGGGAATGCCCTGAGTGCTGTAATGTCTGTTCTTGATCAACTCAACTCATCTCATTTTTTTATTTGGATTTCATACATTTTTATGATACCCTTCCCCAAACACACCAACATTATATAGTAAACATCATAAAGACAGAATAAAGTATACATGAAATAACATCCAATGTCAGATAGGAAGATATCACCTGTATAGAAGAAAGACTGCCAGTTCGTTGATGTAGTGACTGCCTTGAAGCTTGTGGTGATGTAATATGACCATCGACAACACCATTCACTTCTACATGTTTATGCTGGGTGGCTTCACGAGTTAGCTCTTTTATTTCTTTAAATTTTTCGATAAACTGAAACACACACAAGAAGATCAATCCTAATGGTATCATTAAAGACAAATTAATCTTTTCTCTAATGATAACAAAATATCATTATCATCAAGTGTTTTGCCCAGTTGTGGTGCAATCATTTTAGAGCTTTCTGTCTTTCCAGATGACAGTGTTATATTGCGCTACAGGGAGGCATGAGACTCACATCCCATGGTTATGGCGAGTGGGACTAGAAAGACTGTCTGTGTTAAAAAATGTCTTCCACAGTTAGAGTATAGGATTTTCAGGATCGATTTTGCTGTCATATGTCGTTAGTGTGTGCCTTCTCATGCACTCAGCTCCCAGTCCTTCTGCAGTCATTTTCCCTCTATTCCCTTCCTGTCTGAAGGTGTGGGAAAGGGTCCTGAACATTTTACTTCCTGATTTCACCCCTCTACTCAGCAAGGTCCATGTCATTTTGTACCTACCAATCCACCTCAATACCTGCAATGCGCTGCTTCCATAAACGCTGACTCGTTGTCTAAGAGATGATATGTGTAGTGAATGCTCTTAGCTCACATTGTACGATGACATAACTGGGATAAGCCGACACCGACTTAGCAGTACGATACATCAGTTTATCTCAACACTCACATGAACATCCAGTCCTTGTCCTAAGAAACAGCTTTCACACACCACATTATGCAGACTTCAACATGCTGGTTTCTCACACAGTTACTGACCAGAGTTTGCACAGACGTATCTGGCTCTTCTCCTCGACATCATACAGACTGGCCTGGCTGGTCTTGGTTTCAAATGGATGTCAACGTCTGGTTTTCCTTTCACATCAATCAATCTCACGTTGGCCTTCTCTCAATCAATCTCCCGTCCTTTCGCTCTGACAGTTCAACACATACTAACTTGATCAGACTAGGGTTTGATTCTATACTCTGTATTAGTTTCACGTGGCAACACGTGGTAGTCCTTTACTTCCACATTGGCGACCTGTGGTCGCAATCATTGTGTTACACATGATAACTCGTGGTCATCGCCCATCTCGAAAACCTCGGTTAATCTGAGTATCTGGCTTCTCTGGGTATTATTGTTTGGGGCTTTCCCCCCAACCTTTCCAATCAGGGTGAAAATATCCCTCATTTATTAGTCATGTCTCACTTGCACACATCATTGTATGCACAATCACACTTCTCCACATACTGATATTTCCAACAGCATGTATCAGTTAATGTGTTGATAACTTCCATTTTAGGAGGTCAGTTTTTGCACATTTTAGTCATGTCAGTCACTGTGGGGTATCTGATGTGTAAAATTAAATTATCAAATCTTGCTCACTGTAGGAAAGATCCAACAAGACTCTTATGAGTAGAATTATTTTCAACATCAGATGTGATACCTATTTCACAAGCTATAAGATACTATCAGCTGTACAGTTAAACAGACTGGAACCTTACACATAAGATAAGTGATTAACAGGCAGGTTTTGTACAGAACAGATCAACAATTGATGAGACATTTATCTTAAGAAAATCAGCAGAGAAAGCTGGGAATAGAGAAGATATATAAATAATGTTTCTGTGGATTTTGAAAAAGCATATTTAAAAATACATCTGACAGGGTACACAGAAACAGCCTGTAGAATGCTTTGCAGGACTTTGGAATGCTAAAGAAGTCTTACAGTGAATCTTTGGTCCCACCAAAGATGTAAACAGCAGGAATTTGAGAATAAGAAACAATGAAATTCAAAATCTGTTTAAATTACCACTGACTACTAGCATCATGAGAACTAACTGACTGAAATGGCTGGGGCATATAAAGAGAATGGCAGATGACAGAGAGACAAAAACTGTGTACGCAAGACAGCTGGATGGTGGTAGACCATGAAGCTGACCAGACAGTGAAGAGACAATATCCAAGCAGACCTACAAACACCTGGCGTTACTAGCTGGAAAGAGATAGCAACCACAGAGATAAATGGAGGCGGGTGATGTCTGCAGCAATGAACCTCAGGAGCTTGGAATGCTGAAGAGGATGTGATGTCTATTGCCATGCAGTCTCAAAACCCAAAACATTTGTTCTTAAATATATAAATTTTCATTTTATTATTATATTCTTTTCATTCTTCTTTCTCCAGTCACCCACTTGTTACAGTACTTTTTTATCGTCATTCTTTCTTTCTTTCTTTCTTTACTATTTTCCCTCCTCCTGACTTTTACGTGCCTAAAATGCTCCCACTATAAATTTATTTGGTCTGTGCGATTATTTTGTATCCAATTACTATTTCTCTCATGAGAGTTACCTTTGTTAGTTCTTGCTCAGAAGAAAAACCCAGACCATAAACAGTATTTGCTCGAAGATCTGACCACTGGCCAAACTTTTGTGATGTTTTGGTAAACGTCATATTAGGTGTGACTGTACTATTGACAACAGCCTGAAAACATACAACAAATTAAAAGTATTAACTGTTTATTAGTTCTAAAAAGTTTGTATTTCTTGAACAAAAATGATCATAAACGAAGGTTCTAGAGACAGTGGGAAAGAAAAGGGAGCCTTTTAAAGAAAGAATTTTAAGTGACAAGTTTGTATATTTTGCCTCATTTAACTCTTTCAGTCCTACAATGTTCTAGTTAAAGGGGGAAGGTGAAAATGTACATATACAAGACAAAAAGATATTTTGGCCAGAGTCTTTCTCAACATAAACCACAACAATGGCAACAAAAGGTAAAATATGTATATGTATGTTATTCACCTTCCTCCTTTCGTGAAGCTTCTCACTCAGAGTTCAGTGGATTTATTTCTTGTAATTAGCTTGACTGCAAATAGATCATTACAGTCTGAGGAGAATGGAGCTGCAGGAAGTTACCAGGGGTTCTGGTCGGCACTCAACACTCAAGGGAAAGGCGAGACGGATTGGAATTCTTTGTTAGCTGCTGAAGATAGGGACGGAGCACTTATGGATGTGTCCTGAGTGCTACGATGTCGATTCTAAATTCAACATTTAACATAGCTTGACTGCAGTCACCTATATTTTCCTTACTTTAGGAATCACTGACAGTCGACAGATTAGTAGGAAATTTATTGGAGACTAGAGAACTGGCCCATGACATTGCAACCAGGCAACTATATACTACAGAACAGAGATGGGCAATGTATGGCCTGCATCCCAAATAAAGCTTGCAAAATTACTTGGTCTAGCTTATCTGCCATCGGGTCCCCACTGGCTCTGTGGTAGATGACTTCACCGGTCAAGTCAGTATTTGGATCTGTCTCCATTGATCGCATAAACACTGCAGGAGTCCTTTCCATATCCCTTGATGGTGTTCAATGTTAAGGCATTTTATATGGTGCACATAACCTAGTCACAATTATAACCTACAGCTCCACTTTGGGCATGCTGGTTGAACAAAAAAATGTATTTATTTTCAGCAAAGCACCACCACTTGGTCTAGTTCTGCCAAGGTGATCACAAATCAATATTTGACCAGCTATAGAAAGAACATTTCTATTTGATAATTTTATGTGGCTGGCGAATGATGTTATAAATATGCAAACAACCCTTGGTGGACACACGATTTCCCTTGCTTCGGAAACAAGAGAGAGAGAGAGAGAGAGAGAGAGAGAGAGAGAGAGAGAGAGAGAGAGAGAGAGATAGCGCGAGCGAGAGAGAGAAAGAGACGCACTCATGCACACACACACACACACACACACACACACACACACACACACACACGCACAAACCAGTGAGGACTAATAAAAACAGTCGGAGATTTTCTTTAAAAATCAGCTTTTTTCGAAGAACTAATTAACTCGAAGATGAGAATGTTATCCTCTGGGAAAGAAAAAAAAAAGATAAGAAACAAACATGGCTGGAAAATGTTTACAATGAAGAAATGACACTGATTTATTTAAAAAAAAAAAAAAAAAGACATTAGCATCCTACACACAATTTTTTCTGAAAACAGCCACTATTTAAAAAATTATTATAACATGCACACAGTGGAAAGAATCAATGTTTAATCATCCAATTAGTTCCTCTGAGATGAACTATCTCCCCCACAAACCATTAAATTATGAGTACAAATTACTTATTTTTCTCCACTATGTTCAGCTTAGCACTGTACTAGAAGATTTCTGTACTTGATAATAAACAATACTTTGCAGGAGAAGTTTCCACCGTGTGGGTGTAATCTCATTTTACCTTCGACCCATCAACACTGATGATTCTGTAGGTGTTTCTGGCGCTGTCATAGTAGAACGAGACACTGACAGAGCTCTTGCTGGCCGGAATCCAATCCTTTCTTGTGTTTGCGTCTATTTGAAATACATGGGCTTTAGTGGTGAATATAGGCTGTTCCCTGGTGACAGAAACAATATTAAGTTAATATTCAGTAATTTCTAACTCAACAATCTGCAAAACTGCAGATATAGCGTTGATCGATTTGTTAGTCTCGATATTCTGTTGAAAACATGCTGCTCCTTAAGCAATTAATTCCAGCTTATATTTAATTATTTGCAAAAAAATTCACATATACTCAATGGCGTTTATAGATCTAAATAAAGGAAAGAAATTAAGTTTCAGGAAGGGGTGTCACATGAGGGGATGTAACCAGTCGGTTAACTTAAGCCAGGATTATTCAATTAAGATTAATCAGGGCCCAAAAATTTGAGAATGGGGATCGTTACGGGCCAGAAGCCCAAACCTCAATATAGAAAGAACACTAATACAATTAGCAATGATACGCGGGTGATCTGCTAGGGACATTTGTTAGGTGTCGGCGAGACATTTGCTAGGTGTCGGCGAGACATTTGCTAGGTGTCGGCGAGACATTTGCTAGGTGTCGGCGAGACATTTGCTAGGTGTCGGCGAGACGTTTGCTAGGTGTCGGCGAGACGTTTGCTCGGTGTCGGCGAGACGTTTGCTCGGTGTCGGCGAGAGATTTGCTAGGTGTCGGCGAGACGTTTGTAGGACATTTGCTAGGTGTCGGCGAGACGTTTGCTAGGTGTCGGCGAGACGTTTGCTAGGTGTCGGCGAGACGTTTGCTAGGCGTCGGCGAAACATTTGCTAGGCGTCGGCGGAACATTTGCTTGGCGTCGGCGGAACATTTGCTAGGCGTCGGCGGAACATTTGCTAGGCGTCGGCGGAACATTTGCTAGGCGTTTGTAGGACATTTGCTAGGCGTTTGTAGGACATTTGCTAGGCGTCGGCGGGACATATTTGGCCGGCGGGACATATTTGGCCCGCGGGCCGACTGTTGAATAGCCCCGCCTTAGGACATTTGCTGGAAGAAACGAAACATCTATATGTCCCGAGTGCTTTGATAAAGATTTTTTTTTAAAATCAACAAAGAAGATGCTGTCGTAACCATCACTTTGTTGTGCCGTTTATATAACAATTAGAGGGGTTTCAGTCGATTCTTCCATGTATCTTGTGTAATTATTTCAAAAAAGTGTATGAGATCCAGTCTAGCACCTCTGACCTCTTTCATCAATGTTCGTTACAGAGTATCTCTTGAACGTCATCATTTCTTTGATTCATTTGCTTTATAATTCGGTGCCTGCAAGTTCAGATATACTTAAAAGTTAAACCCCGTGTTGGTTCCGGGGCTCTATTAAAGGAAAAAACAAGAATAGGCCAACTGCCTGCCCCAAAGCATGTCGTAAGAGTCGACTAATTAGGAGCTTCCTTTGAAGTCGGAGTGCATCTGCCTGAGAGGCAAGGAACCACCAGTCTGCATACAAATTAGTCAGATCTGTCAAACGGATGCACACGTAACACTCAGGTTCTGGAACGGGACTGCAGTCCAGAGGTGGGCGAACAAACAGAACTTTCCGCCGGAGTTTACAGCCGGTGAACACGAAGAAGACGAAGAAGAAGAAGAAACCTGTTTCATCTGCCTGTCTGTTTGTCGGTATGTGCAAACAAAGAAGAAACAATGCAACTTAGATGGAAAAAGTAGTTTGCACTGGTTTTTACACGATAACAAATGCAATCACCGATTTACAATTTCGGGCAATTGAAAGGTCGTGGATTCAGGTTCTGACCAAACCAGACTTTTTTTTTTCGAAAATGACCTTGGCTCCCAGGTCGACTCAGTCTTCAGTGGGTACCAGGTAAAGTCCAGGGAAGTGAAGGCAGCTGTCGAGATGCCGACCACATCACCCACAAGGTGCGGGTTGGTCTATAAAATATAATAATAATAATAATAATAATAATAATAATAATAATAAGAAGAAGAAGAAGAAGAAGAAGAAGAAGAAGAAGAAGAAGAAGAAGAAGAAGAAGAAGAAGAAGAAGAAGAAGAAGAAGAAGAAGAAGAAGAAGAAGAAGAAGAAGAAGAAGAAGAAGAAGAAGAAGAAGAAGAAGAAGAAGAAGAAGAAGAAGAAGAAGAAGAGAAGAAGAAGAAGAAGAAGAAGAAAAAAAGAAGAAGAAGAAGAAGAAGAAGAAGAAGAAGAAGAAGAAGAAGAAGAAGAAGAAGAAGAAGAAGAAGAAGAAGAAGAAGAAGAAGAAGAAGAAGAAGAAGAAGAAGAAGAAGAAGAAGAAGAAGAAGAAGTTTAGCCCTTTACACCCGTTACTCGTGAATGCGTGGAAAGGGGTCCTCCACTTTTCTTACAATGTCAGTCGCAGACAATAGCTGGCTCAAGATTAAATACTAAAAATGGTTTTTGAAACAAACGCGCAGGATAAAACGGAATGGAAAAATTAAATGTGAGTCCTGTGTGTCGTATAAAGACACAACAGCTTGATAATAATAATGAGTGTCAACTGACATAATTTAAGTTTCTCAGATCATGACAAGTTTTATGTCAGCAAAGTGGAATTTGTCAGCTAAAGAAAATAGTCATTTAGGTCCTTTTCTTTAACGTAATAGAAAAAAAAATAACTTCTTGTATTTTTCTTCAAATAAGATCTGACGCCCGTGTATATTGTTGCACACTTAAAACATCCCTTGACAGTTGGAAATCGAAAAGAGTAGCCTAACGGCGCTGCCTGGGCAAAATTTCGAATTAAAAATCTACCCAAAGTATTTCAGGATCCTCGCCGGTGCTACAGAGCCTGTGTACTGTGCTGAGCTTCTTCGGACTCAGACTTGGGTTATAAGAAGAATGGAGTACTTATGGGTTACTACCTGTGTGCCACAAAATCTAGCATGAGAATGGAGGTGGAGGCGGTAACTGCAGCTCTCCGGTGGCTAGAGAACAAGATGCATACACATGTCGTAATTTTAACAGACTCTGAAAGCATGCTGAAAAGGGTGAGGACAGGGATGCTTCGAGCAGAGTAGCAAGCTTCACTGGAAAGGTCACGGGTAGTGAGCATACTTTGGATCTTTTCTCCAGGCCATGCCGGCGTTGTGGGCAATGAACAGGCAGACATATTGGGTGGATCCGCACCACTGGGTGATGAATTGATACATGACAACGGAATCAGTAGAGAAAGAAGATTATTATGGCCTAGAGGGAATGAGGCACCTGGGTTTAACCAGAGGGTCTGGCCGATTCACTACACTCAGAGGAAAGGCAAGACGGACTTTTAACCAGATTGTGACCGGTACCATCAGTATCTGAACTCTGCGCTGGCTGCTGAAGATGAGGACGGAGCATGCATGGGAATGCCCCGAGTTCTGGGATGTCAATTCTGGACTCACCTCAACTCAACTAAACTACCCGTGTGCCATGATGTTGATCCGTTGTTCGAAAACATCAAATAAGCCTCGAATGTGTACTGATCTGGGACGTTTATTTACATTCGTTTACTTAGCCATTCTGTGCTTGCTTATTTACAAGGCATCTGGTATGAGAAAGCTGAAAGCTTTAGTGCGCACACAGTTGAGTTTTGAAACTTACTACCTTTACTGCACACCGATACCGTCACAGGTGCCTCAGTCTCAGCTAGTAGAGCACACACGGAGATTATCATGCAAGTGTTACTGACAAAGATTTAAATTTGTACAGTCAACTCTTGAAAAAGTGTCTAACCAAATCGGACATAATGGGAATAGGGAGAAAATTCAAAGAAACTAGTGGTACTTTAATTGTATACGACCACATCTCGTCAGCTTCAAGATGTGGTAGGGAAATCCCCAGAAGGTGCCATATTATGGAGGGGAAAGGGTGTTATGGTTAGTAGTAGTCGCTACTCATTTAACACTTGTCCTAACTGTACGCCCCGCCCTAATAATATGGTATTGTCCAGGGAAACCCTTAAGGATCCCTAGAAATTCCCTACGAAATCTCGAAGCCGCACACACGAAATTACATTCACGACAAAATTAACTTACAACAATTATGTATAAATTTAAGAAAGGTGAAAACAAAAATGAACATAATTTAAAAAAAAAAATTATAACGTCACCTCCCCAAGTAAAATCATACATATATTAAGGCAGCGATGCAGATAAAGATGTGGAAACAGAATGATCTTATACCAAAATACTAATCACAAGAATAGCTTTCATAGCACCGAGAAATCTTTGGAAGTCAAAGAAATTAATCCTAATACGAAATTTACAAAGTTAACCCGAAAGCCCAAACAGTACTTTTGTATTAATCAGGGGAAAAAAAACGAAAAAACAAAACAAAACTGAAACAATTCCTAATAACTGTATTTATTCACTGATTCCCTGCACAGAATAGAAGAGTAAAATGGTATAGCAAAATCACTAGTATGTTGCTTAGGTAGAATACACATTAAGAGAACGTGTATAACTTGTTAAGTTATTTCTCTAAAAACCACGGGACACAATTAAAAACTGGAAGACCTAAAATTACTCGTAAAAAGAGTGTTAGAGTAGCTCAAAAAATAAATGGTGGACTATAGGTGGAACTTCTCTCTCTCTCTCTCTCTCTCTCTCTCTCTCTCTCTCTCTCTCTCTCTCTCTCTCTCTCAATATATATATATATATATATATATATATATATATATATATATATATATATATAGGAAGACGTGTGCTCTGATCGAGGGTAAATGCTCCAAGGAAAAATGAAAGAAGGGGCAGATACCAGAAACATTGATTACAACGACAGAAGGTGTTAGAATAGATTTCGATTGCCACATCTATGATTACCTTCAATCAAAGCTTTATGTTTATTTTGTTTCCGACGTAAATTTTATGCAGACAGTAAATTTTTGTTACCAGAAACCGTTAGTCAATGTATCCAAATCACGTAGTTTGGAAGTTCTGTAGACGGATGTATATTTAACACCCTTTGGACTCGTATTTGCTTTTTCTATTGCTCATCATCAACATCATCTTCATTATCACCATCACCATACTCTTCGAAACTCTCTCTCTCTCTCTCTCTCTCTCTCTCTCTCTCTCTCTCTCTCTCTCTCTCTCTCTCTCTCTAATCAAACTGTCTATTTCACTTTTTTTAACTGACATTAACATTCGGTATTATTTGACTGCACAGTTATATACTTTTCTATGCAGTCTGTATTCGGTAACAACAAATACGGTTTTTGACAAATCTAAAAAAAAAAAACATCTTTAAAAAAGGGAAACAAATAAAACCTTGGGAAGACTCTAAAGCCCATCAAGAACAACAACAACATTAATACATTTAAAAAATAATACTGACATTCTTACACTAGTAACCTGTTTGAGTCTGTGCTAACCGCTTCGTGTTTTAAGATCGGTCCCATTCATCCGCATTCGGCTGAGTGTAGTTTATTTTACACCAGTCCAATCCATCCACATTGTGCTTTCTGCACTGTGTTTAATGTCAGACCGACTCACCCACACAGTGCTAACTTGACTGTGTTTATATTTTTGCAGGTTATCTGCAGATAGTCGGCTCTGTTGCTAAGTCGATGCGAACGCTTCGTAATGCTGGGATGCCCAGTTCGATTCCAGCTGCGGGTCATGCGCCTTGCGTTGGTATCGACAGTGGTATCAAGAAGGACGACCGTCCAGGTGAAATGGTTAACTACTGGACGTAAATTTGCCTAGAAAAACCACACAACAGCCAGGGGCGGTTGGGGTTGGTTCTGCAATGTCCTGTAAAGGAAACGCAACTAACCTTATCTGCAGACAGGTGCAGGTTTAGTTTCTCTCAGATTAAATGCCACAAAGAAACATACTCCTGTGTTTGCTGTGTTATTGTTATGAGTTGGCTTATCTTCACCTCACTCCAGACACGACCAAATGTGCTTAAATCCCTCTCCCCACCCCTCAACATATACACCAACGTCTCGCAGTTAATTGTGCCAGTCCTATGCTGCTTAACAAGACTTCTTTTAGGTCAGGTGTACCTCTCACGATTGGCTGTTCCTATTTTTATTCCCAGTTCTCACATTCTTAGCCGTGATGTGGACACACAAAATCCTCCGATTGTCCTATCTCTCTAAAGGCACGATCGGCGCGATCATAGGCCGGCCATCTGCCCCTAAATCAGAACCGGCTAATCTATCAGGCCTTTCAATGCCAAAAACATCCCCAAACCACGGGACAAAGACGAAGGTAACTCCGCGCACAGAGAAGCATCGCGATGTGAGAGTATTGCTTTCAAGGTCTTTTACTATGTCCTTGAGAAGTAACCTGTTACGGTTTGATTTTTAAAATGCACTGTGTTAAAGACTTGATATTTTAGCGTTTGTGATTATTGTATAAAAATCTGGTTCGTTTCGTCACTGTCTAACACTGCCTGTATGGTTTAACTTGTTGAACTTTTTTTTCTTTTATGATGCTACATTCTGATGTTGTGGTTTTTTTTAAAGGATGTTAACGTCTTATGTGTTTGTAAACTATAAAAAAGGTCAAGGTCCCTTTACCACGCCTTCGATCGTATTGGGCATATAGGGTTAGACCCATATTTTATTAGACCAATCGGCACTTGATGGCTGATGTGGTCAGCATCACGCATTTAGTAGGTTTGGGTTTCAACCAAAGCGGGAAATTTGATAAGACAATGAGATACAGATGAAATCGGTTCCATCGGTCATCTGAGCGCACGGTGCGATACTGTGAGCTGGAGAATGATTGTCTGCGCTCTCGGAGATGTGTTTTATAAACTTAATTTTTCGGAAAATGGCGAATGTCTGGTTGCCGCAGAAATAGTAGTGTGTCTTATGCAGTAATGCGTGTGCACATGCTGGGTTGTTGTGGCTGCTGCGTCCATCAAGTATGAATTGCAATTCTTATGACAGAATGTTGGCGTTGGCCTCTCTGGCGATTGCCTTATGCAGGTGATGAATGTGCCAAATGTTGAATTAAGCCAGTACTGCTGTATGTGTGACTTTTTACCCGAGACAGTGTTGGGCATTTGCTGTGGTTTTCACTGGCACAAGAACGGAGGGTGATCCGTATGGTGACGAAGTTGGAACCCCCCGACTGAAATCCTTACAGCTTGCCAAGTTTATTTATATGTTCATATATTTTGTAAAATACTTTGCAATAAAGATCAACTTCGCCACCTCAGAGTCTGTCTTTGCCATTAGGGACTGTCTGTTTGTTTTTTTCAGATTAAACCCGAAGTAAACTGAATTATTTATTTCATTATGTTTAAAACGTCGTCTGCGCTAAGCCCACAAATATCAGGCACTTTTCCATCGTGCATTTTAAGCTTATGTTTATCTTGTGATTTTTTTCAGCATGCGCTAAAGATAGAAGCAAGAGACCAATATAACTTATCAGACGTTCTTTGGTTTCTTTTCCGCATATACAATTTACTTTTCCCACACGCATTATGTGAATTTTTTTCCCGTCTGCACTTTCCGTCTCACCTGCTGATTCGCCCCGCTTGCTTTTATTTTTAACCATATATATCTTTCTTCTCTTCTCCTCATCAACTCTTTAAAAAATTGCAACCTAAAATAACCCGCTAGAAGAGATCTTATCACTTCAAGAGGCAGAGTTTTTATCTGCATGAATTTCATCGCTTTGTCCTGGTTTACGCTCAGTCTTCGGGCAGAATCTGCGTGTACAGGAGAAGCGAGTGAGCTAGGAACGAAGATCTCTGCATATACACAGGCTGATGAATGCTTGGGTAAACCACTGTTGTGCTTCAATCATCCCCGTGCTGGTTTCGGGGTCCTATTTGGGGTGGGGAGGAATAAACGCCCTGCCCCCTAACAAGCATTTTGTAAACTTAATTGCGTATCCTTTGCAGAACCAACCCTAACAGCCCCTGGCTGTTGTGTGGTTTCTCCAGGCAATTTACATCCAGTAGTTTGCCATTGCTTACTGGACGGTCGGCTTTCTTGATACCACTGTCGAAACCAACGCAAGGCGCATTGCCCGCAGCTGGGATCGAACCTGGAATCCCGGCATTACGAAGCGAAGCGTTCGCATCGACTTAGCCACAAAGCCGGGTACCTAATTTATAACTTACACCTGACGTCACGACTACGTCACGGGAGACATTCCCAATAAATTCTAGGGTTTTCAGGTTGTAGTTTCTCGCGATTTATCTACAGCCAAGTTTAGGGTTAGGGTTAGAATACACTAGATGAACACTAAAAAACAGCAACACACAACAGCACACTTGCACCCCTTGAAATAATGGACTGTCAGGTCAGCTGTGGATTTCCCACGGGAATTTCGTGTTTGGGGTACGTTATAAATTAAGAACCCAAAGCCGACAGCATTTCGTAAAAAGAGACTAATAAGGAGTTTTTCCTACGAAGTCGGAGTGCATATGGCTGAGAGGTGAGGAACCAACGGTCCGCATACCAATAAGTCAGATATGCGTTCTTTTCTTTTATTTCACCTCAACTCGGTGACTCGGAGATTTAGTGGCGATCAATAGTATAGGGGTGTTAAATTGTGAAATTAACATCGACTAATACTAACCCCCCCCCCCCCCACCCCCTCCTCCCCCACCCCATACTATTAGACTTTACCTGAAATTCCCCACGAAATGTCGGAGCACCCTTGATAGGGTGAAATAAAAGAAACGAACCCAGATATGTAAAACTGATGTGCACGCCAAACTCAAGTTCTGTACAACACCTCCCCCCCCCCCCCCCCCCCCCCCCCCCCCCCCCTCCCCCCCCCCCCCCCCCCCCCCCTCCCCCCCCCCCCCCCCCCCCCCCCCGGCCTTTCTCCTACCCAAGAAGTTAATGAACAATCAGAACTTTCCAAACGGAGTTCATAACCGATGAACTCTAAGATAAAAACAACAACTAATGGCAGATATCAGCATTGCTACGTACACAATAGGTAAAATCAGAAGCTTTTTCCAGAGCTTGATGTATACACACACTCACACACACACACACACACACACACATAAACACACATATATATAATATCACACACACACATAAACACATACATATATGACTCAGGTGTCATATTTTATTATCCATCAGCATTCAAGGATGATGCAGTAAGTCTCACCGGGTCTCAGTGGCCAAACCGTTTCCTTGCGCTCTGAAGGTCATGGGTTTGTTTCTCGATTGCGTCTTTTGATTCGCCAGTGCAGTTTTATGATTATCCCTTGGGATCGTCACCGGTGTGTCGACAATTGTAGTTTGTACGACGCTCTCGGCAGGAGCTAGCCGTTCTGCTGAAAGAGAGAGAGGAGGAGAGAGAGAGAGAGAGAGAGAGAGAGAGAGAGAGAGAGAGAGAGAGAGAGAAGATATATATATATATATATATATATATATATATATATATATATATATAGAGAGAGAGAGAGAGAGAGAGAGAGAGAGAGAGAGAGAGAGAGAGAGAGATCGCGGACCGTTTGGGATAAATGGGATAAAACCTGATTTAATGAGATCCATCCTCTCATCTTTTTAACTAGAACCTAATACCACACTGGCCATGTTTATTTCTTATAATATTTTCTGATCTCGATTAAACCAAACAGAATCCATTTATCTGTGGGGGTTTTCTAACACGCGCACCGGCTGTACAGGCAAGCGTGATGGTACGTCTAACAAGTAACAAGTTTCTCCTGTCTCGGACACGTGGTAACATACGATGGCAGAAGTGGAACAGAAAACAGAAAAAAGAATAGGAATCGCTAAAACTGTCTTTAATAAGATGCGAAATTTAACGATAGCTAAAGAGATCAACAACACATTAAAAATTGGAACCGTCAAATATTATGCAAATGCAATCCTGCTGTATGGTGCTATGGTACAGAAACCTTGACAATGAACTGTTAACTAGAAAATCTAATTGAGTCTCTGGAGATGTGTATATACAGAAGAATAGGTCGTATTTCACGGAAACAACAATAATCAAATCCAGAGGTTCTGAAAAGACTCCGAATAAAATAACAATTATTTAAAGAGATTTTTAAATAAAAGACAATCTAAATATTTTGGCTACATAAAAAGACAAAATACGCTATAAAAAATTCATACTGGAGGGAAAGATCGAGGTCAAGACAGCAAGAGGAAGAGAACCTTGAAAGTGGGAGGACAAAATCAAGAGATGGACGGGAAGCAGTCTGAAAGAGTGTACAATCAAGACAAGAGAAGAGGGTGGTGGAGATTCACTACCGCCAATCTTCGCTGTAAAGACGACACCTGATTGATTGGCTGAATGTTACGTCTACATTGCGAAAGCTGAGGAGATCATCCTCCACTCCCAGCCCCCCCCCCTCCGCCCCCGCAGTGTTTTCTATGTGGGGCGCGCCTGTACGTAAGTCTACGCACGTCACGAAAGCAACTACATTTAGTGGCGCTATTTTTCAGATAGCTGGCCTTTCCTGTAATGTGAAGGACGAAACCTGGACGTTGTAAGTGTAAAGTATGTATTTCACGGGACAATGTTAACACATGTAGACATAACGTGATTTATCGGTGTATGGCGTCGACATTATACACTTTAACACAGCAATAAAAACATCAAGATTATAGAATGCACATTTGACCAAATATTACGGTGATATACTACTGTATAAGATAAAATATATTCTGTTTAATATGAAACCACTGAAGATTTACTAAGTGTAATAGTAGAGTCAACAGTACAATAGACTCCAGTTTGCGATAATTAGTACTCCTATTATGCGGCCTAAAAAAAGTGCTTCTTGGTAATGAAGAGGTGAGAGGGGAATCGTATGATGATAATAGACCAGATGTAGAATTGCAGGCCAACAAACAATAATGGTCCACCAATAATGACTGCAGAAGTTGTAGAGGCAATGCATCATATGAACAAAGGAAAAGCACCCGGGCCTCACAAGGTCTCACTAGAAGAAATCTAAGCACTGGGGTATTTTCGAATTGAAATAATAACTAAACTTTTTATTGTATTTATAATAGTGGGTACATTACAATGGACCTTTAAAAATCCATATTTATAGTTCTGCCAAAGAAACCAGGCACTTCAAAATGTGAAGACCATCGCACAATAAATCTTATGAGTCACATGATTAAGATGTTACTGAGAATAATTATGAGAAGAATAAGAAACACAATTAAACAAGAAATCAGCGATGAACAATGTGGATTTGTAGAAAGAAAAGGTACAAACAATGCCATATACACCCTAAGGACATTGTCAGAAAGAAGTAAAGGCTGATTTGTACTTATGCTTCAAAGACTTCACAAAAGCAATAGACTGTGAAACATGAAGAAATTATTAAACTGTTTTAAAAATTTAACACTGGAAATGATCTAGGAATAATGAAGAATATGTATTGGCAGCAAACAGCAGCTATAAGAATTAATAACTGTTTAGGTACATTTTAATGCATAAAGAGAGGCGTACGACAAGAATGTGTACTGTCACCTGATTTATTTTCACCATACAGTTAATATATAATGAGATCTTTAATTGATATGCCCGGAATTGTGGTTGGTGAGCACAATATAAACCATTTACCTTAGGCTGATGACACAGTCTTGATAGCAACAACAAAAAAGTCAGAAAGATCTACAGGAAATGATAGACACGGTGGTGGTAGAAAGTGGAAAAATGAGTCTCAGTTTGAATAATGGAAAGACAGAAGTAATTGTGGTATCAAAGAAACGAATTATTCCTAAGTGTGTAATAAAAGTCAATGGTGTTATTTTGGGACAAGTACAGAAATTTAAGTTTCTGGGCACATGGATAATAGACGGAAGATGGAAGATGCATTACTGAGATAAGAAACAGAATAGGACAGGCAAAAACTGCATTTCATAAAATTAAGAACTTTTTTTTTTGCTTTATATCTCTGTAATTGAAGGTGAGAAAAAGAATCCTTGCTTGAAAAATACATTCAATTTTGACTTATGGCTGTGAGTCATGGACAATCGGTAGGCAGGCCACACCATTTTTTGAGGCCTCAGAGATGTGGTTTTACAGAAGAATGCTTAAAATTCCTTGCACAGCAAAGAGCGACCAAGAGGTTTTAAAAGAGGCAGGAGCCCGAAGACAACTTATCACAGACATCAGAAGGAGACAACCTTGAGAAGAGGGATAATGGAACATGTTGTGACCTCTAGAAAGAACTGTGGCAAGAGGGACAGACGAAGAAAACGACAAAAGATTCTTGACAGTCTTGTTGCATGGCAGGGAGGTGTGTTATGCTGCAGGAATTCGCGGATTATGGAGAGGTATGATCGCCCACGCCAGTCGGTCAGGCACCTGATGATGATAATGATGATGATGATGAATGATGATGATGATTAGAGGGCATAATGCGCAAAGCAATCATATAGCAGGGACTTTTTCAAAAACTGGAAACTATGTTTTGACCTTCATTTCAGACCGAACTTCTCCCATCTGTAGTATAATTGCTTATCAATTATGAGTATTTAAAAAAAAAAAAAGGTTTTAGTTGTAGTAAGTAAGCCTAGGTTTTACGTTAATGTTTTGTTTATTTTAAAAATGTGTGCGTGTGTGTGTTTATACTGTGCCGCGTAGATGATTAGATAAGTAAGACATTAGAAATTATATATTAAAATGTCAACACTGCTTTTATCTTTGCCTTCTGTTTCTCGTAGTAAATATTAAAAGTGTACATTACAATACGCAAAAAAAAAGGGGGAGGGGGAGGGAAAAACATTTATCAGTATTAGTCTGTGCAAAAAGGTCCGAAAATATGAAAAAGAGCGCGAGTTTTGGTTTTCAAAGTCTGTTGTAATGATACGGGCGGGGGTAGCAACTGTGCATGTATAGAACTCTGGCGCATCCGGATGTTATTATTATCCGGCCTACCCTTTCGCTTCATTGTACCGGACATTTCAGCGTCTTCTGTACCATCATATAAGTCAGCACGCTCCCTCAAGGAAAGGGCCTTGTGAAGAAAGTGGTTCGTACTGAAATGTGCAGCAAGGAAGTGGGAAAAAACAACAACAGTAAGACAATTTATCTGAACCAAGACCAGGGAAAAGTGAGATCATTGTGGATGGCTAGCACGGCTGTCTGTCGGTTCTGTAGACATGTGTTCGAATTTATATCGAAGGGGTGATTATTATCTTCTTCTTCGCGTTCAACTGCGACGAAAGGTTCTAGTTGTTCGTTAACTTCTGGACTTAAGTCTTTTTTCGGGAAACTGAGTGTTGCGTGCACACTCGCTTTACAGATCTGGATTATTTGTATGCAGACTGTTGGTTTCTCGGCTCTCAGGCACATGCACTGCTTTGTACGACAAGCTATGTTAGGGGCAATGGGTCAAACCCCCCCCCCCCTCGCCACATAATGACGGCCGGAACCCACAAGTGGAATTATGCTTATTTTATTCTTAAACTGTTTTAGGTGAGAGTACTTCACTGTATTAGGTAATTATCTCATACAACTAGAACTCTCTCAAAGCACAACATTCTGTAGCACCAGTGACAGTCCTAATGGATCTCCAAAACAGATGCGCGCTGAAGGCTTCTGTCAGAAACCAAACCCCACGAACTTCAGAGTGCGAGACAAACGGTTTAACCACTTTGCCACGGGTACGGTAAACATCTTTATTATGACAACTCTCAGAGTCTGCAAAGAGTTGCCAGAAAATACCAGAGATGCAAATGCCATGAGCTCCCTAGAGGCACACAAGATAAGATGTTCTGGAATGTGGGTCACGGTTGGAGTGACTCTTTAACTGTTTTTAAAATGTTTTTCCTGCGGAGGCTCAGAGACAGGTAACAATTTATTAGCTATTCTGTGCTATTGTTTCAACTTGTACATATTGTGAACACACAGTTTCTTGTTGTAAACATTGTCTTCACATTTTCAGTTGAAGCAAAAACGAAAAGGACCTTTTTTCACAAGTGGCGTAAACGGCATCCGATGCTAGAGAAACATTTTTATACTCCAATAGGTGATGTGGTCAGCATCGCGCAGCCAGCCTTTACTTTCCAGGACATTAGCTGGTACATATTTTAAGCAGTGGTGGGGGGGGGGGTGGGGGGGGGGACCTTGGAGTCAAGGTCAATCTTGGGAAAAAATTCTAGATGCGGAGGTGAACCTAAGACTTTAGGAACGGTAAACGAGCCTCTAGGCACTGGCTTCCTCATACAGAGAGCTAAGGTAGTCAAGTATTTTGCGACAATGACCTTGGTCAATGGCTCTCAACCTTTCTAATGCTGCGATCCTTTAATACAATTCCTTATGTTGTGGCAACCCTTTAATACAGTTCCTCGTGTTGTGGCGACTCCAACCATACAATTATTTTCGTTGATACTTCATAACTTCCGTGAATATGTGTCTTCGTGAGTTTACACCTAGATCAGCTGTTCTCAACCTAGAGGTCGCGACCCTTTTGTGGGTTGAACGACCCCTTCACGGGGGTCGCCAAAGATTGCATTATTTCCCTGTTGAAAAAATGCAATCTTTTATGGCACCATTGGTTCATTCAATGTGGAATCCTCATCCTCTTCCATCCCTGACAGCTTCATTTGCTGAGCCATCCGTAAACACTTTGATCATGCAACCATATGTACAAGAAATTAACACTGGGAATTTCGAACACTCCCATGTGGACAGACACCAAAGAAAACTGAACATGTGCTACAATCATGAGCTATATGTGCATTAGAGAGATCCAAGGTCTGGTCAGCAGAACTTTCTCCATGTGGGCAGGCAAATGATACTGAATATGTGCTAAAAACATACGCTCTACATGCAGTAGAGAGATCCCACGTTTGGCCAGCTGGCATTTCAACAGAAATAAAGCTGCATGGACTAGTGGAATGCATGTGTCGCACAACAGACTTCATAAAAGACTGGACTTCTCATCTGAAAACCACTAGAAGGGAGAACGAAAAAAGAAGAAACCTGGCAGTAGCAGGGTTCTTCATTCCTTGCAAGTACGGTTCTGGGGATCGATCAGCTTTCATAAATGGGCAATGAACAATTGTGATCGGCTGTGCGAGGAAAAACAATGACGAGGGAGGGAAATGATAGACCAATCTCATTACATAGTGTCTTAGTAAATGTGATTCACTTAAAACTGCAGTCTGTCGACAATGCTTGGAATGGGACTGTCACTCGTTCATGGATGGATGAAGGATGGGTGGGGTATGGGGATATGACGGAAGAGTTAAAATATGGACGAACGTGTGTGTTTGCGTGTAAGTGTGTGCAAGTATGTGTACTTACAAATGACATGTTAACGCCCCAAATTCTTGCATATCTATAATTTGAGAGAAATATCTAAGGCTGGAAAAAATGCATGTTAATCTATGTTAAAACAAGATAAACTATACAACAGACTCCGGCAGAACAGTTATGGAGAATACTGCTTGTTTTATTGCAACAAATATCAAAGAAAATGTGTCGAATGTTCATGGAATTACCGCTTTCAAATTTCAACGCATCGTTTACCAGCTGACACGGTGTAATCGGATCATTAAATTTATCAATGTTACAGCGATTCTTGTTTCGTCTGCAAAGTTTATTGCGCGTGATTGTCGGCAGCTTGACATAACTTCTCTAGTTCAAATATAGAAGATGGTGATCGTGTGATATATGTGGCATGCTGAGGTATTATGGGTTATTAGATGTTATGTTTTTAAACAATGCTGTATGTCTTTTCGTTTGAAATATTTCTGACCGACATGGGGAAGTATCAAGAAATATTTGCATACACAAATGGGAAAGTATTTACAAACACATGCGTTACATATACACATACACAAAGCATTTGCAGGTGGAAACTGGAAAAAATAAATCACACTGCCAGATCGGAATGATAAAATAAAACATACATTTACAGACCCATACGAAAATGTATCAGAGAGCTTTGGCAGACTAAAATGTAAGAACAGTTTGCAGATGATCGAAAAAGGAAAGTATAAGAACAATTGTGGATATCGAAATAGATAAAAAAAAAAAAAAAAACAATATTAGTGGAGCTTTCACCAGACCTACATTTAGGGTATTTGATGGAGACAAAGATGAGGTAGCGGACGGGTAAATGAAACTTTCAAGGGGTGGTAAATTAAGCGTATAGTTTTGGTTAGGGTTTGGGTTAGATAAATGCGCGAAAATCTTGGCCTTGGGGGGAAAACCCGCGCTTAAGTACAGAAACCCAGAAAACCCTCTCTTACCACCCTCTAAAATATTGGACTGTCCCGTGACGTCATGTGTGGTCGGCTAAAAAGAAAACAATCATGTACGTTAAGCAATACTTACATGATGCTGAAAAGAAATCATATCAAAGGGGCAATGTTTTCCTAGCTCAATAGCATTTGTAGTGTGTACTGTCATGTACAGTAGTTACACAGTTTACATCTTTATCAGTTGTCTTTTCGATGGCAACTAAAAACATGCAAATACTGTCAATAATTATCTCCAATTCCCCTTCCCTGAATACCGTCTGCTTCAATTACTTATGAGATACGTTGACAACATTGTATAACTGCAGCTGAAAGTTCTAACACGACAGACACACCACGTCACAAAAGAACAACATAAAACTCAATGAATGGAGAATCCGATATCTTCCATAAAACACACCGGCGGGTAGAAATTATTGGAAAAGAGAAGCAGAGGGGAAAAAATCGTGCAGACGCGTAGGATTTTCGAGCTGATAACTAGCTCGGAAACTAGCCTCATCGACCAAAGGTAATGCTACCGCTTCCGGGGTAAACCGGGGCAGTCTCTTCCCTAGGATGCCCGGTCTGTAGGTGTTGAGTACTACTTGTCTGGGAGGAGTTATATTTTTATCGCTACTTTGTTAAATGTCAAGATCAGACTGAAGCCTGTGGACACGGCAGGGGTATATACACAAAATAGAGGGTCTCGGTTTAGAAAAAAAGTTGTCTTGTCGATACACCCTTCTTCTTCTTCTTCGTCATCTTTTTCTTCTTCTTCGTCGTCTTCTTTACGTCCTATTCTACCGCTTCGGATGTCCAAAAAGATATAAGGTCCTGCTTCATGCCTTCTGGCTGCTTCGACAATAGACACATCGAGGTGTTTTAGTTTCTCTGATGCTGTCTTCCCATCTTGTTCTTGGTCTAGCTCTTGCTCTATACTCTTCTCCACTTTTGGTACATGCCTTGTATGGTAAAGCATAAGAAGGCATTCTTTCCAAGTGGGCAAACTATTTGATTTGCTGTCTTTGTGATTAAGAACTGGTTCTTTGCCGACTTGATCTCATACAACCTTTATCTCTTCAGGTCATTCCTACAGTCTTTCTCAGACATTTCATTCCCATGGTTACTAATTTTCTTTTATGTTTTGTTGTAAGTGACCACGTCTGGCACTGATTACATCTTTCTTACTATAATAATATACATAGGTTTTCATGTAACAGGCACAGACTGAATTCCCGCCTCTTTATGACTGCAACAAGTGTTGAGCTGTATTTCTAAAACGAAAGTTGGGCAAGGACTGAGGTGGATTGGGGCGGGAGTGGAGAGAGACGCCACCCCTTAAAAAGGATGTGGTAAAACGTGAATAATTCGGGTTTCGATCAAATCGGATTGGTATGGCAGAAAGGCGCATATATCGCAGCCTAGCTGTAGACCACAACACAACGTGCCAACCATCCTTTTAAAGCCTAAGGCAGCAGAAAAAGTTTGCGACAAGTACAAGGTATTTATGTCAACTTTTACTGTCTGTGTTTACCACTTCTAGGTCGGTGTAGACGGGGTTGACAAGTACAAGGTATTTATGTCAACTTTTACTGTCTGTGTTTACCAGTTCTAGGTCGGTGTAGACGGGGTTGACAAGTACAAGGTATTTATGTCAACTTTTACTGTCTGTGTTTACCACTTCTAGGTCGGTGTAGACGGGGTTGACAAGTACAAGGTATTTTATGTCAACTTTTTACTGTCTGTGTTTACCACTTCTAGGTCGGTGTAGACGGGGTTGACAAGTACAAGGTATTTATGTCAACTTTTACTGTCTGTGTTTACCACTTCTAGGTCGGTGTAGACGGGGTTGACAAGTACAAGGTATTTATGTCAACTTTTACTGTCTGTGTTTACCACTTCTAGGTCGGTGTAGACGGGGTTGGGGTGGGGGTTGGGGTGGGGGGTCGTGAGCCTGAGGATTTAGGGCCGCATGGCTAGGACTGTTGCCATGGTCTGTACAGGTTAGGATGTTTAATTCTGCCCCCGACGAAAAAAATGTCATTAATGGGGGAGGGGGAAAAGATGGGAGGGGGAATATTGTTAATTATCCGAACCACTGTTAACTGAACTACAACATGTTTACGGATGCTCTGATAAGGATGGATCTAAGGTGGTCTCATCAAATCTTTCACTACCAGCAACTATCTCACCCATCCTTTGCTGATTAATCTATGCATAGTTTTCACCGGCTAACTTCTCTGACCCCCCCCCCCCCCTTTTTCCCCTTTTTTTCTGTTACGTTCATCTGCTGCTCTATCACGCTGTCTCCTCTAACAAATCATGTTTCGATTTCCTATAATTGTAATTCATAAGGGTACAGAATGGTACAGATGTATTACTCCAAAGTGTACAAACTCTGAAAGAGTCCATTCTCACGCCTTCAGGCGTATTGTGCATATAGGAATAGATCTATTTTTGTATGGACCAATCAGCATCTGATAGGTGATGTGGTCAGTATCAGGCCGGCCGCTTTTACTTTCAAATACTTTAACCTGGTACCCATTCAAGGATGGGTCGACCTGGAAGATAAGGTCATTTAAAAAAAAAAAAGTCGGATTTGTACCCACGACCTAAGATGGGAAATACTGAAGCAACTCTCTGGTATTGAAAAGATAATGATGGACGCATGCGCGGTTCCAACGTGTTGAAAGACAGCTTACTATTGGGCCAATAATTTTGATTCTGGATCAGTCATTACCAATATGTAAACAAAGGCAGAGGGACAGACATCGCGTTTGACAAAAAATGACAGCAGAAAGTTCCCCTAAAAATAATGTGACTAACTAGATATTCTTGACTGACTTTTTACCCCACTAGGACATCACACTGAGCGATAAACACCCGGTGACACAAAGTGCCACCATGCAGATACGAATCACCCGTGGAGAGGTCACAGAAACTGCGTTCAACCGTTACGTTATATTGCGGCCCGTGGCAACAGCCAGGGCGAGGCTTCAAAATAACGAAAAATTGCATCCCACAAGAACATAATTCTTAACTCCAAATATGTTTATATACACTTAATGAAACCTGTCTGTAACAGTAAATATTCAGCTACTGTCACATATTTCTCATGTTATTATTGTTATAATTCATATTACCAACTGCAAAACTTACCCGGCATCCTTGCTCCTGTCCCCTTGTGGTTCAGGGGTCGAAGACTTACCCCAAGGTGGGGTCAGTGGGGCACCACAGCTGTTAGTGGGACTTGCCTGATTTCTGAATTCACGCCAGCTGTTAATACGCCGAATCATAACGGTGACGAGTCATAACAAAACAGCCACAACAAAATACTGTATCACAGCGAATCTCCTCTTTGGTGCACTTTATTAGACACAATGTCTTCTTGGGTGGAAAGTTGAATATTCGTTTATCATCTTAGAAATGTTAAGTGCTTTCAAGTAGCGTGCATACTTCACAGGCTTGAGTCCCACCGAAAAATAATTTGAAGAACATTGCCGTCGACTCAACGAAAGTTATCAACAAGTGAATCTCTAGTTTGAAAGTTTACTTTTACTAAAGAAATGTATCCTTAAAATATTCGTTGGATATGTTATGAAATCGGAAAACTAGAACACTTCGTGATTAACATCAAAGTTGAAAGAGAAGAGGGGAAGAGTTCAGGGGAGACCACAAAAGAATATGTTAGGGGCTCTAGTATCATAGAGTAAAAAAAAAACATTTGTGTCATACATAACTGGCAGTGTACAAGACAGAAGGCTGAGGATAATCGTGACAACCCACGCTACATGACATGGATTATAACATGACTATGTGAACTTTAGTCGGCTCTGTGGCTAAGTCGATGCGAACGCTTCGTAATACCGGGTTCGTTCCCAGCTGTGGGCCATACGCTTCGGGTTGGTTTCTACTGTGGTATCAAGAAAGCCGACGGTCCAGTAAGCAATGGCAAACTACTGGACGTAAATTTGTATAGAAAAACCACGCAACAGTCAGGGGCTGTTAGGGTTGGCTCTGCAACGTCCTGTAAAGGATAGGCAACAAACCGATGTGAACTTTAACAAGTAAAAAATCATTTTCCCCGCCACATAGTGTTAGACATATGCTTTTATATATAATCGGCATTCGGTGGATGATGTAGCAACATTACACCGGTCGCCTTTACTTCTCAGGACATTACCTGGTACTCGTTTTAGACTGGGTCGACCTGGGAGCCCAGATCACTTTTGGAGAAAAAAAGATTCTGCTCGATGTGGATTTGAACCTTCGGGACCTAGGAGACCGTCTACACCACGCTTGTTTCCTATATATAAACTATAAATGTATAATAGCTAACTGAGAATACTGTTCCTGACCGAACGGAATCCTTCACACCCAGATTAACATACCTAAGACTCACCCAACTTCCAAAACGACAGCAATATACAATTATACGCCGAATACGAAATGGACGCAGCAGACTCTGCAGCCATATATACAAAAAATTAAAGCCTGAAGACTTAGGTCTTTGCCCAGGTGAACAGACAATATAGAAAGAAACAGAACATTTGCTGCAGACATACTCTCTACTTGCAGCAGGGAGATCCCACGTCTGCCCAGCTGTATGGATTAGTGGAGGTCATGCACCGCTGCACGGACTTCACAGAAGTCAGTGGTCTTGTTAATCGAAAACCACTGGCAGGAAAAAGGAAAAAGATCTTTAAATGGAGCAATTACCAACTCTAAATGAAGCTATTAATCAACTCACGCCCTATTGTGTGGGCTTGTTTGTGAATGTTGAGGTTGAGTTACCGTTAACTGTGGGATGTGCCAGTCCATTTTCCGTTAGTCTCCTTTTACGACACGTCGCATCGCAGATTACAAGGAAAATATTTGCCTTTTTACAGGCCTCGGGAACAATGGATGATACTGGGTGATTTGCCTTTTTTTTTTTTAAATCACAAATCAAGACAGGGAAGGGAGCCTCAGTAACGTAGTAGCTAGTAGCTTACCTCCCAGCCCAAGGTGTAGGTTTGAATATGTATCGAGTCGTAGCTTTTTTTTTTTTTTTCTTCTTCAAAACTGACCTTGGCTTCCTGGTCGACACAGCCTAAAACTGGTACTAGGTCAAGTAGTTGGAAGTAAAGGCGTCCGGTGTAATGTTGATCACATCAACCGTCGAGTGCGGACTGGGAAGCACAAATATGAAGGGTCAACAAAATTATGAGTCTAGCATCATTTGCCTGATAGATCAATGGCGTGAAAAGGTTCGTCTGCTCACTTCACTTAAATTGTGAATGCGTGAGATAAAAACGAGACAAGTAAGGGTTCTGCACCCGCCACTGGCAGATCCCAACGTGGCTGCAAACAGTTAAGTGACGTTGTGTACTGTGTCGGTACATATGGTTTTGTCGATTTATGTAGTGTGCTGATGAAGGCTCTTTAACCGCAACGTTCACTTTCGGTTTGTGTCTGTTATACTGTGTAGCTCGCTGGTCTACTTTTCGTTCGGTTGTTTAAAATCTTGTCATGATATTCTAAGTCCTGCAGAAGTAAAGAGAGATAGCTCTTCATTAACTGCTGCTGGATGAAAATGTAAGCACTAACATTTGACTAGTTCTGCCCACATCGATCGATACGTGACATTCGGTATGAAAGCTAGTAAAATTATGTGAAAGAACAAAATGTGAGAACAAAGAACAACTGCATTTCGTAACAGTGACAACATTACATAACACAAAATATCCCAACAATCCCAATGTAAGTGGGTTAATGATTTGTATGGCGAATAGAGACGATATCGTTTAGATGAACAACATGAACATTTGCTGTTCTTAATGTCGAAATGTCATGTGGTGCCAAAATGATCAATAAATATTTTCTAAAAGCGGCCACGGATTAAGGAAGCAGACTTTGGCAATGTCAGGAGACGACAGAAACAATTGATTAGGTTTATGGCGGGAAACGGGATAAAAGAGCGGAAGAGGATGGAAAATATACCTGGCCGACGAGTCGGGCGTTCAAAGCTGTTTACATGAGGATCAATAGATAGTTACCAACTGAGAAAAAACGTTGAGAAGATACATGACTTCCTATACTAAGATATCTTTAATTCAAAGAATCTTGTGCAAGGGGAAGGGAGGAAGGGAGGAAGGGACTGAAAGAGTGGGAAATCAATGTGTGTGTGTGTATGTGTGTGTATATATTTATGTATATTAGTATCCAGAAGCCATGAGCTGTGAACCCTTTGGCTCGGTATTATGGATATCGCAACCCTTCGGCCTAGATTCCATGACAGATACTGTAAATCTGGGAGAAATGTGGCTTTTCTGCCTACCCCCGGGCGAGAACCCGAACCACAAGTAGTTCGTTACCCAGTCGCCGCGAAGTCAGCTTTAACCAACTACGCTATCAAGTCAGAAGAAGGGAGAGACAGAGAGAGGGGAGAGGGAGGGGGGGGGGAGAGACGCACGGTGTAGTGTTTACATCATGGAAAAAGGTATTAAACCAAACGAAAAACAAAATGAGTCAGCTACCTGAAACTACAATCACGAACGACAAAATAAACGGTGCGACTAAAACTCCTTCACCAGCGTACGACACAAAGGATACAAGTGATTGATGTGCCTACCAGCCGAAACAGTGGTCCGAGTTTAATCTTCGGAATTGGCAGGAATTTTTCTTCATAAAAATGAGCATCACATCATTACCATAATTTTGAGGGAATGTCTGGGGAGGAAAGGCGATACGGAAGGGAATTTACCAATTATTTCTACGTCCTTGCCTAGAACCCGTGAAGACCTAACGCTTCACATCCCAACGGCTGTATCTGCTAGGGGACGGTCTATCACCGACTGTAAGCTCCGACAGATAATCCCCATAGTTCGTCCACTTTGGCTTTGTTGTGACAGAACCTGAGTTTTACGTGTGCTGCCGATTTACTGACTTTGTGTGCAGTTAGTTGTTCCTTGCCGCTTCTGCAGATGCACTCCAGCTAAGAATGAAGCCCTTGATTAATCTACCATTGCGACATGCTTGTTGGGGAAACAGTGGGCCTGTTCTTGTTTTTCCCACAATGGGGCCCGGAAACCATACAGGGATACCTCTAAGTTAAAGTCGAGAGGACTGACTTCACTGCACTGGGTTTTTATCCCGTATCGCTCGGAATGCAAAGCCTGCCGAGAGCGTCGTACAAAGCACAAACGTCGTAGCTCCAGCGACAATTCCAAAGGGCTCCGTAAAAACTACTAATGAGCCGGACGACATATACGTGAAACGAACCCACCGCCTTTTTTTAAAAACCAGAACCAATCAGCGAAGCTTATTTGGCTCTGTGTCTTGAGCATCGAAGCCCCTTAGCCTCGGTGCCATGCACACCGTTAATCTGGGGGAGTAGGCGACTGTTCTGCCATTCCCCCGGCTTGAACCCGAGACCGGACACGCGTGGGGATTGTCACCTGACGTCCGACGCCATATTAACTACGCTGGCTCGCCGGGCCAAAGCACGAGATAAACGGCTTGACCACTCCCCCCCACCCCTCCCTCCCCCCCCACACACACAAACACACGCGCGTATATACACACCTGTCATCTGGGTTTTTTTTTTTCAACACGGGTGTGTGTAAACACACACTTGTGAGTTTCAAAATTAGCCAGGAATTTCTACGTCGTCTAAAAACCAGTAATGATGCTATTAGTTATGCTACATTTCCTTGCAAATAGTTTCCTCCTACAACTAGATACTTTTCACGCTAACATTCAGGCATCTAGAACACTCTTAGAGCGCGTTCTCTGAAACTTGGCAGTTGCACTGTCACATTTGCTGGCAATATTATCGGCTTGTTTGAATCGCTGCCTTTGAGCGTCCGTCTGGGACGAGTGAACTTGGCAATTTTGTCGGAATTATTTCTTTAGCCAACTATATGATACCAGTTTCAAACTGGGACCCTTATTAAAAACAAAGGAACGCACACTCATGTGGCACCCGAGAACGCATACGAGGAGTTTCATATAGTACTTTAGAATAACTCGGTATTTTCAGCTTCCGTTGTGAAATAGTTAAGTAAATTAGTCAGTAAACGACCTTTTTGACACAACTGAAAAATTAATTAATGTGGTGCTAGAAATATTTGTATAGACCAATAGGCCCTACTTGGCTAATGTCGTCACCTTTACATTACATTTAGTCACCTTTACCTTCCATGACATTTTCCTAGAACTCAGTAAACGCTGAGACCACCGAAGGAGCCTCAAATCAATTTTATTTCTTTTTAAATCTGCCTGAATGCCTTTTAAAACTCAGCACCCTGTGTCTGACAGACACCTGTTAAGTAACTAAGTCACTTTTCACAGCTCTATAAAACAAGGAGGATCAATGTATCATAAATAAAGCAAGCATGTTCATTACACTATGGGTTCTTTAGGGTAAACTTTCTATTTTCAAATCACATCTATGATCGATCCTTTTGCTCTACTGCCAGGTGGCATAATTTTTTTTCTAAAGCAGTCTGGTAGTCTGGTAGTCTTAGTTTCAGCTTCATAGCAACGGGTCGCCCCATCCTTGCTCCGCTCCTGTGCCAACGAAAAACACCCAGAATGTTTATCACAGTCCCTTGTGGAAAGATTGACAGACTGCTGTCTCAGCATATCTAGCATACACTCGCATTAAAGCATACGGTAGCCACCCGAAGTGCTAACACAAACAGTCCAACATTAGAAATGCAGTTCATCATTGACGATAGCAGAACTTGTCGCCAACGGTTCAGCAGTTGTCCATGTGATCAATTTTAACCAGCGTGAACAAGTGTGAAGCGTCCGTAATGTCTTTACAAATACATGAATAACTAAATCAAAATCCTATTCTTTGTTATTTAAAACCAACAACAAATTTTAAAGTCACGAGGATCAAATTCACTGCACCGGGGTTTTTTTTATCCCACATTAGAAACAAGCTGTTTTATAGGGGTCTACTGGATTCCATTATTGGTGAACAGTTGCTGTTTTCATAACCCAGTCTGATGCCAATAAAAATGGGAGAGGCGACAAAAGACATCCCTGTTTGCTTCCCCTCACGAAGAACTCGACATTTTATGTCTTTACATGTTGCCTTTACTAAGTTAATAATTTTATCTGGGATTCCATAGTGCCCCAATAATTTCCACAGAGATTCCTTATCAATGCTGTAAAATCTTTTTTCATAGTCTATGAATCCATTGTAAAGTGGTGAGTTCAATCAATGCTTTGCTCTATTATTATACATAATGTGGTCATCTGGCCAGTACAGGGTCTAATTAGCCGTCAGTCATCAGGGATCTCGGTACAAACTGCCCTCTTGAAACAAATGACGCAGCCGAGAAACGAACCTAGGACCTTCAGGACGCGATGCAAATGGCTTGACCACTTCGCCACGGAATAAACCCCCCCCCCCCCCCCCCCCCCCCCCCCCCGCCCCTCCAATATCTATGATTGTATTTTACTGTATGGTAATTTATAGGACCCCCTTTTTATTTATCAAGCTATGTGTCTAGCACATCTGAACTAAAAGTGACTTCTTTTTATGTTCTTCCTCCTCTCCCATCCTCCTGTATACATTTTTAAACCGCTATCTATAAAACTGTTAAAGCAGTTGGTATAAATGTTAAGAAAGTAAAAGACTATTTTCCCGCCACATTTTATTATTATTAACCAATTAGCACTCGATGGGTGTTGTGGTTAACAACACGCCTTCTGCCGGTAGTTCACATAATATTTATTTCCTGGTATCCATTTTAGGCTGGGTTGATCTAGGAGCCTAGGTTAACTCTTTCAGTACCAAGTAGTTTTTAACTTGATCTCGTTTTATCCACACACACAAAAATTTGTATTTTATAGCAAAAAATTCAAAAGAGACAGAGTGAAAATACACGACAGGAGGAGTTGAAGTATCAGTCGGGATAAAATGGATTATATAACACAAGAGTTAGATAGACGTTTTAGAGGGGGGAAAACCCGAATGCAAGGTATTGAGTGATCAAACAACGCATTTTGAGTTGCTTGGCACTAAAGAGCTAATTATCCAAAATCATACTCAACACGTCTCGAACTCAAAACCTTCAGGCTGCAGACAAGCATCTGGCCACTGAGCTACCGAATTCCCCCTTCACAGAGATAAAACTGTTTACAAAGAATTCTGAGTCTAACATTCCTCTTTTTATGTTGAGTGTTCAATCAAGAATCGACCTCACAGCAGTCGGGACATTGCCATAAGCGCACCGTCCATCATCTTCAGTAGCACACACAGATTTCCAGTTCAGACGGTACCAGTAACAGTCTGATTCTATCCTCTTCTTCTTTTGTCTACTCCTCTAACATAACATAACATAACATAACATAACATAACATAACCCTTTCCCGTTAGGGCCGTGGAGGTGTATTCATGGAAGCACTAGCACATAAAACCCGCCATCTTTCTCTGTCTTCCGCTTGATGATTAAGTGTAGGATAACTTATAACCTATTCCTGTCAATTTCTTGATGTTGTCATTCGAGGTTCTTCTTTGCCCTCCTCTTTTTCGAAATTATAGCTAGGCTATGATAACGGTATCTTTCGGCCCAACTTATTCGATTGCAGCAAACCCTAACTGGTCGCTGTTTACAATGGGATTATAGAAACGAAGATCAGGAATTTGCTATGGCAACTTGAACGATGAATGAAAAGAGAAATAAATCAAGACAAGAGATTATTCTTGACAGCCCCTACTCCTCTACTGCCTCGCGGCTTCAGGGCAGGAAGAGACTTCTGGAACGGGCACTTTTCTTCGCTTCGTATGAAGTACTTTTCAGAGTCTCCAATATTTTTCCGGTCTATCTTAACCAGCATCCTTTCTCGGAAGCTGAAATATTTTGGTCATATCAAGCGCTACGACGGATTGGAAAAATTATAGCACAAGGCATGATACCAGGAAGGAGGGGCAGGTGCCGACCGACACGAAGATGGGCACAAGATATAAGTGACTCCTTGAGTATGAAAGTACATGAGGCGGGAGAACTGGCGAGAGACCGAGTTTCTTTCAGGCAGACTGTGATGAAAGAGACGTTCTGCAAAAGGACCTGCTACATGATGATGATCTTCAGCGTGGTCGACCCTGGACCTGTTACCGTTGTATCTGTATACCACTGTTCTCTGTGGTGCCCTGTCTGGTGCCAATCTTGCTACATGACCAAACCATCACTCTGAGTGTATATCCGTCTTATAGCCACTTCTTACAACATGAAGCACAATCGGGGGTGAAATATTCTAACATCCTTAGTAAACTCTACAACAAGGCTTTTTAACTAAGTTTATTTAGAGGCCTAAATGTTTAAAAAAAATTGCAGATCGTCACGGGCTAGAGGTTCAAGACCCAGTGCGGAAAGATGTTTAATTCAATACAACTGGCAACGATCTGCGGGCCACTTCCTATACATCTGCCGGCCGGATTCACCCGCGGGCTGCCAGTTGAAATGCCTTGCTCCAGAGCTAGTCTTTATATTTGTTTCGTAATTAGCCAGCAGGTAAAGCTGCACTTGGTGCGTCGTCTGCTGCTGTGGCAAACTTTGATTATCTCCCTTGCCTGAGCTTCCAGATGCTGTATGGGTGTTCCTTGATCTCTATAAAGGTGAGCTCAATGTCGTGGGTTATTTGTGGAAGTAGTTCTTTGGCACCCTAAGTGCTGGTGAGGTCTCCGGGCGTAGCCTAGGTCTCCGTGTTTGCATTTTTCATTTGTTTTACTGGTGGCCTGTAAAATTTGGTCACGGATAGCGATCGACGGAACCACACACACATACACACACACAAATATACACACGATCATATATACATATATACCTCGAGATCGTACACACACACACACACACACACACACACACACACACACACACACACACACACATATGGTACCTCAGCTTTCGAACGCATCAAAACTCAAATAACTTTGAATCCGAACTAAAGTTACATGTAAAGCTTGCCTCGAAATTCTAACGCCGCTTTGCAAACCGAACACCCAACACGTGCCGATCACGCGACCTAGCCGACAATGCAAGAGCTCCAGCACATGACCGTCTCCAGTTCCTAAAGACGGTCATGTTCAGCATCTTTACCGACAGTAGAAGACATAAATTTGAGAAGACAGATCTTCCGGGCAGGCGGAAGTTGGAAAGATCAGCTGAAATCCAAGATCTCATGAACACGTGATCAAAAACGCAAGTAGTTGAGAAGTGGCACACCCTGGTAGGGCTCGTTAACGCAGCACTAATTAGACAGCCCTATGAAGAGAGCTTTGTTTAGTTTACTCTGACTAACTGTAAGATGTATAAACATAACATACACGAGTGATACATTCAGTCACGAATAGTGCGTTAATTGATATATAAAAAGTTAATAGACAGACTCTAAAATATGTCTCGAGTGATACACTCAGTCACAAATGGTGCGTTAATTGGTACATAAAAAGTTAATAGACAGACTTTAAAATATGTCTCGAGTGATACATTCAGTCACAAATGGTGCGTTAATTGGTACATAAAAAGTTAATATACAGACTTTAAAATATGTCTCGAGTGATACATTCAGTCACAAATGGTGCGTTAATTGGTACATAAAAAGTTAATAGACATACTTTAAAATATGTGGAAAGGGCAGAGGAACAACTGAGCACAACTTCGCCATACGGAACATTTTAGAACAATGCAACGAATGGCAGAGAAGTGTATATATTAATTTTGTGGACTTTGAGAAAGCTTTTGACAGCGTCCATAGAGACGGTCTGTGGAAAATTTTACGACATTTTGGAATTCCAGAAAAAATAGTCAACATAACTGCTCTCTTCTATAAAGACTTTTCCTGCGGTATAAAAAATTACAAAACATCTTTCCCAGTAAAGACGGGTGTAAGACAGGGATGTGTTATGTCATCTCTCCTCTTCAATCTTGTGATTGATTGGATACTAAAGAACACAGTAGACAGGACATTAAGAGGCATACGATGGACTCCATTCACCATGCTTGAGGACCTTGATTTTGCAGATGATATAGCACTCCTATCACATAAACATGAACATATACAAGAGAAAAGTAACAGACTAAACTGCACGGCAGAAATGGTGGGACTGAGAATAAATACAAAGAAAACTAAGATCAAGACAAACAGTCCAAACCAACAACCAGTGACCATAAGTAACCAATCACTTGAAAATATAGAACATTTCACGTATCTTGGCAGTGTGGTGTCCCTACTGGGAGGGACAGAGGAAGACATACAGTCACGTCTGAACAAAGCTAGAGCTGCTTTTGGAAGGATGAGGCAAATCTGGAAATCCAACAATTACTGCAGAGGAACGAAACTCCGACTCTAAAGAACATCATTTTGCCAGTTCTTTTCTATGGAGCGGAATGCTGGAAAATGACCAAAAAGGATGCACACAAGCTGTCCACCTTCCACCACACATGTCTACGTAGAATTATCAAAATTTTCTGGCCAGATAGAATCTCAAACACTAAACTACTTCAAACCACAAACCAAGAAACTTTAGACAGTATGATTACCAAGAGAAGATGGAAATGGCTTGGCCACGTTATGAGAACGACTTCTGATATACCTGCCAAAACAGCTCTCACATGGACACCAGAGGGAAAGAGAAAACAGGGGCGCCCAGAAACAACATGGGGACGAACGATGGAAAGTGACCTGAGTGCGGCATCTTTGACATGGAAAACTGAAGATTGCACAGGACAGAAAAGCATGGAAAGTCCTCTCTGAAGCCTCATGTGCCACTAGGTATAACGAGAACTGATGATGGCTGATGATTAAAATATGTCTAGAACAACTCTATATCAGCTTGGAGGATATAAGGCATCTTTTGGGTTATTTATAATATTCATGTTGATGTTTGAGATAGGTACAACTCACGATTTTTCATCCCATCTCGTTCGTATTGGTTGCGACGGGCTGTCCTATGTTCCAGGGGTATTATATGCTGCTTGTTTTGAAAATTGTAAGCACATCCACCAGAAATGAAAGCTACCGCCAACGAGCGTAAAATTACAAAAACATTATTGATTCAACATTTACGAATTGTCGCGCCTTTGGCGCTTTCCCTTGAAGACTTCTTCCTTGCACACAGATGCCTGCGGCGCCTGAGACCTAATTAACACAATACTTTAAAAAAAAAACACTCGTTCCCAGAAAAGAGAATAGCGAAAAGAAATCTGCGCAGTTTCGTCTGGGAGAAAATTTGTCGACGAATCCGCGGCACTTTTCGGCACGCTGTGTATAGACAGGGACAACACCCCATGACAACACCCCTACAACATGCGACAACCCCTGAGAACCAATATGAAATTACGCAGCCGAACGAAATGGGGTGAGAATCGTGAGTTGTACCCTTGCGATCTATTGAGATTAGAAAGAAGGCATGTGAATAGAACAAAAACAAACAGCAATTTATAATAATGATAAAACCGTAAGCAGCAAGCAAGTGTCACTGAAGGATCGGGTGGAGAAGTTGGCGAGAAACCCATCTTTCAAGTTACTTTTTTAAGGCTCAAAATACTGTGTACGGTCAAAGTGATTATTCTGCCAGATAATATGCGACGAAGATAATGTTTCAGGAAATCATGTAATCATAGTTCCAACTTTACAGCAAACGGGTCATCTCATAGCTGCCCCGTTTTTGTACCAACGAAAAATCATACAGAAGGTCCATCCCTGTCCATGAGGGGAAAAAACGGACCCAGATTGAAGTCTCAGCAAATCCAACAGCATACTAGCGCATTTAATGCATAAGGCAGCAGTCAGAAGTGCTAACACAAACGTTCTGACACTAGAAATGCAATTTATCATCGATGGAAGCAGCAGTTATCACAGATAAGCCTCTGCATGCGCAACTAATAGCATAAGGCACTGCAAGTTCTCTGGTAACCAGCAACTGTGGTTTTCTGAATTTGCGGTTTACAACACAAACCACGTTGGGTAAAGTCAAAAAGCACTCCAAATAAAATCCGCAGCTCACAGTATCGCCCCATACACTTAACTCAGTCACTGGGCGACAGAACTATATCCCCTCAGTCTACACATAGAGGAAAATGCAAAAGCTAACTACTGTCGGAAGCAAAACACTTACCACAACTAAAAAATAGTAATCCGGCCTATCCGCCATGATGGTATACCGGAGCAAATAAAAATACATCCAAACACAACAAAGATTCCATTTAAAGCTAAACGAGACTAAACTGTTGCCCGTTTACAAACCATACATACAGTATTGTATTGTTGCCAAATATATGGACACAGATGTGCTGACATTTCAGCCCTTCTCACATATCCTAGTACTACTGCTTAAGTTGACTTTGTAATGGTATGCGTTAGACAAATATGACACTAAATGCTCGGATTATAGTGGCATATATAAGCTGACATCTACACGTTACAATACATAAATATTGGGCAATATTGTGACAAACCGGCAAAAGAATTACACAAAACACTTGCTTCAAGACTGACACAAATCCACAGGAATCAATAGCTGTCCCTAAACCCTTTTGGTAGGTAATATCAGCTACTGACAACGTTAAAACTACCGCTATATATGTCTTTCTGAAGCTATTTCAAACAACATTTTGTATCTTTGAAATCTCAGGCACAAGTCTCATTCCAGAGGTTGCAGAAGTGTGAAATACAGCGTGTGGCTGACATGTTTCTTTCATAAGAAGTTAGGAACGTTTGTGCTGTCATTTAAAAAAAAGCTCAAGTGTGTGCCGCGTGCGTGTGTCTGCAACGTGTTTTATACACATGCTAATTATGTTTAGCAGTTGAGAGGTGGTAAAATGTCTTGTTTAAAACTTCTTCTTAAAATTCATTAATACAAATATATATTTATATATATATATATATATATATATATATATATATATATATATATATATATATATATATGCATTTAAATTAAACGTGTCTAAAGAAACAAGATAATATCGTATATAGTTGTTGCAATAAAACATACAGCATGAATATTGTGCAAAAGCATCATACATAAAATGCAATCTCAGCATTTATCAACAACAACAAAAATTATCACAGACTGTAATTATCTCGGATCCTGAAAGATAATAACACGGTAAACAGAGAAATTATATCCTGTAGAAGTTTCTGGTAAAAC
>CAJHNH020001197.1:107500-137500 GCA_905116865.2 Candidula unifasciata
CGGATAATGTAACATTAACCTAGGATTACGAAATGATAAGAGCTTTCTACATGTTAACTACATATCTTTATAACCCGTGTGAGCTAATCCCATCCTAGTTGGTTTACAAAGCAAACAAAGTAAGGCAGTTAGTTTTGTTCTTGATTCTGGTACTGGGCCAATTGTCATGTCAGATTTATAATCTAGTGTGTGTGTGTGTGTGCGCGCGCGTGTGTGTATGTGTGTGTGCGCGCGCGCGCGTGTGTGTTCAGACACCAGTTACCCTACAAATATGACATTCTCTTTTGTAAGCAAGCTGATCATACACATATTACCAGGGACTTCTTCCCGTGCAGCAGAGCTTCTCAAACTTTTTAAACTTTGCCCCACTGCGACAAATTATGATTAAACCTATTGCTTCGCGAATAACCAACTACAAAGAAAACAAATTTTAAGACTATACATAATTGCTTTAGGTTCACTGCTGTAGGTCAGCTCTGTGGCTGTCGATGCGAACGCTTCGTAATGCCGGGATGCCGGGTTCGATCCCAGCTGCGGGCCATGGCACCTTGCGTTGGTTTAGACAGTGGTATCAAGAAAGCCGACCGCCCTGAAAGCAATGGCAAACTACTGGACGTAATTTGCCAAGAAAAACCCAACAACAGCCAGGGGCTGTTGGGGTTTGTTCTGCAACGTCCTGTAAAGGATACGCACTTGACCTCACTGCTGTAGACTGGTCTTCTCTTTCTGATTAATGACTTCAAGAGTTTGAGGCTCTGCCTAGTTTTAATCTCTCCACCGTCGTCTTGGTCTGGGTCGTGGTCTGCTCTTATTCAACTCCTTTGTGTGCAAGTGTTTGCCTCCGTAATTCTCTCTATATGTTCCAGCCATTTCAGTCTTTTACCCCTATGGCTATACACAATACACAATTTAAAAAAAGGGAAAAAACATAGGGCTTGCAATCTTCTTCTCTATTTTGTTTTATCACGTGCAAACAACTCTTCATCATGGATAGAATCCAGACCAGCATCTTGGGGGGGGGGGGGGGGGGAATCCCCCTCGCTTGCCCAATCCCTTCATTTCCCATTTAAGGGCCAGTCTGGTAATTCTCTGCTTGTTTTTTTTTTTTCAGTGTGTGCCCAAATTATTATGTCATTTTATTTGTCTTATAACTGTTGTTGCCAGTGGCTGCCCAGGCATGCAGACCTTTATAGTCACTAAGAAAACAGAACTGTTTTCTTCATGTCTGCATTATCCGGTATGGTGTTTATGTAAGTGACAGAATCAGTGCTTGAAGTGACATGTACCCACTTTACGCATGTAACGGAACAATTATAAAATTTTTGCTAACAATTCATAAATCCTGCACTAAACGAAGTCCGGTAAAGAGCTTGAGTTATGAGTTGGATTATCGTCACAGCACTCCGGATACATCCATAGGTGCTCAGATTTCCCTCTCAACATATTTATCTGCGTCACGCGTTAATAGTGCCAGTCCTATGTTGGTTGTCAAGACTTCATGTGCTTCTCGTGCTTGGATGTGCCGATTTTTACTCCCAATTCTCATATTCTTAGCAGTGATGTGGACACGTTGTTTTCAAAATTCTCAGAACGTCCTATCTCTCTAAGGGCATTGATAATGTCTGCGTGATCCATGGGCCGGCCATCTTCAATCAATGCCAGTCTATAAGCTCTTTCATTACCAATAACACCTGCATACATCAGATTTGCATGCCCTGGGACAAATATGAAGGTAACTGCACAGACAGGAGAGTTTGGCAATGACTTATTCCATTGTCTGCGTAGTCAGACTGCCTCGACCCGCCGGATCATGCTTACAGAATCACTCAGCACGCACACGAGGGAACACTCCTGTCATTCTAGCCAAATGAAACCCTGTGTCACCGCCATCACCTCCATCGTCATGCTGCTGGTAGTCATGGAGAAGGCACTGCTGGCTTCTTGAACTGTTCTGCCTGAAGAGCGAGCTGTAAATGCTTATGCACTCTTATGTCCTCGTATAACGGACCCGTCTGTGAAGATCACCACTTTTGTCTCATCGGACTTGTCACTGATAAGCGCGCATACCTGACAGCAGCGGGATTCTGCTCTCGACAACTCATATCAAGCGTCATGACATAGGAGAATGTGAGATTGGGGCTTTAGATGCTCGTATACATTCCTAACATGGATGGATATATGTAAGGCTGCAAACCTGCATGATGTCATCCTCTGCCCTACCTAGCCATGATTTGCCATGGCAAATCAGCATCTCGTAACACTGCGTGTCGTTGGATTACCAATTGCTGTTGACTGTCTAAAAAGCTCCCCCCATCCGTGGATGCGATGCACTTTATGGCTGCATGTTTAAGGCCTGTCCAGTGAGTCAAGCTCTGTATCCGGGTCTTTCTTGGTCTGCATCTTCTCCTCTACCCATCTAATGCACCCTGTGGTACTGTTTTTAAGAGGCTCTTTAATTTTACACATTATAACACGTTAAACTGATTCGCTATCCACTCTAGGAATTATACTATTTATCATAATTGTGTTAATTTTGTTACGCTGAGCGGGGAAACAAAAGTGTAGCCGCTAACCCTCTGTATCGTTTTGGATGCACCGATCTAATCTCATCTTGATGCTCTGTTACCTTGCGGCGTTATGGTGAAGTATAATAAACTGCAAAGTGCCCGTTTGTTGCGCTTCGTAAATGGGCATTCCCATGGACTGATATTCCCTCCGTTCATCGTTTGTATGGTCAGCTTTCCATCGCTTCCCCCTAGTCTTTTTGCCATCTAGATCCGTCCGTTTATCCTTTGTTTTGTTTTTACGAACGGTGAAACTAATCACATGCCGGCTTGCCGGACCAGTCGCAGATTAAGGACAAAAACAAAAAACTGACCTAGATGAGTCCATCCACTAGGCGAGCCAGGGCCCAGTTGGCCCATACCTCACAGCCATGGTTTACCAGCCTACACCTCTAGACGATTAAAAAAAGCACACACACACACAATTTATCTGTTTAAAAAGTTAGGATATGTGTACCACTTCTTTCCTTGTGTGTGTGTGTGTGCGCGCGCGTGCGTGAGTGTGTGTATAATCCTCTGAGCAGCATAAGGGTAGATGAATTAGGTGTTGGGATCATTGTGCAGTTCTCTGATAAGGTCATTGGTGTACATAAGAAATAATGAGGATGGCAGGAAACCACTAAAAGGCACTCCATGATGTGGAAAAACTGTTGTTAGCGGCACTCAGTTAATTCTTGGCACGGCTGCATATAGTTACATTTTCATGTTTGTTTTCCCCTTCCGGTCAACTAATTGTAGTTTTACCACACCTGCAATTGAAAGAATGTCATCCTGGATCTCAGACCAATAGAGCGTTTTCAAATGCCCCGTTCAGCCTCTTCAGAAGATATAATAAAGACACGAAAATACTATATTAGTATGTACCTTTACATTCGAGATAAGTAGGGATATTCTACTAAATGTAGCCACATCGTTGCACTTACTATTTTTGGGTGTTGTGAAGACGCGAGGATTTTTCTCATTAATATAGGCTCGAAACAGAATAGAGGGTTGGAAAAGAATCAAGGTATCCTATCCTATCAGTACGTCGTTGGAAGCAGCACAAAAGAAGGCATGTCTTTGACCACATTAGACAGTGTTTAAACGGTGCGCTGTAAAGAAAATGTGTTCGTTTGTGAAATGCATTCGCTAGCGTCTGCATAAAACGTGTATAGTGGCGGCATATAAACAATCCAGGTAACCATATAACTTGCACTGGAGATGGTAGGGAGAGGCAGGTGGGGATTGGGTGAACGGGAAGAATCTGAGCAGAAGGGCACTAAGAACGTCAGCTGATAGGCAGTTGGTGTGACCTATAAGATGTGGAGATGGAGATGGTGAGACGATATAGGATAGTTAGATAGGACATTGGAGATAGGTGTTTAATATTGGAAAGAGACGTTGAAAAGGAGATATTTAAGGTTAAAGGTTAAAGCCGAGATCATCCACTTCGTTGCACCGGGTTTTATCCCATAGGGCTCGGTCTCGTTCCACAGAACGGCTAGCCGCCTGCCGAGAGCGCCACACACCACACGAACTCCGCAGTTCCGGGGACGATACCCAGAAATCTCCGAAAAAAATTGCACTCGTGAACTGAATAGCGCAGCCTAAAAAAAGACAGACAGACAAACAGATAGACAGACAGACAGAAATCTCACACAAGATAAGTTACACAATCACCAAGCCTGCTGCTATGTCTCCAGACAGATATATTCGTCTCGTGTGCTCACATACCTGTCAGCCTATTCTTTGCTTCTCTCATTTTCGAGGAACGATAAGTGATTTAGAACTAGCTTTGGTATGTGCTATATATTCCGTGATTTCTGTCTTTTTGTTAATGTTGCGTAGCCTTCTTTGTGTCGGTATGTGTGGGGGCTGTCGTTTCTTTGCTTTCCTTTTTTACAACTGATTGAAACTGCTTTGTGTGGTGTACATTGAGTAAACACTGAATGTAACGATGGTAAGCCTTACCAACAAGATTTGTTTAACCTTACATGACCTTTGCCCATTCGGCCCAATATGAATTCTCGGAATAATTGTTTCTTAGGCGGTGACTTGACACAAGGGACGTAACAAACTGATTGTTAATCAATAGTCTGAGTCCGGCTAAGAAGTTAAGGTCCTTACGTGTGTCGCATTAACCTTTACCTGTTGTCAACATCCTGCGAGGAAATTAATCTCATGAAAGCTGTTAAAAAAAAAAATATGAACGTCTGAAAAAACACAGAATTAATTTGTTTACTGTCTCTACGTTCGTAATTTCGCGGTACTTGGTTTGATAGTTTGACACACGTCGCAAGCTTTTGCCGCGCGGGGGAGAGGGGGGGGGGGGGGGCTAAATAAAGCCTGGCCTTGAATATGGCCTAACAGCCGAACGGGGTTTCCGGGACCTCTCCACGGGTGATCCTCATCCACATGGTGTCACTTTGTGTCACTGGGTGTTTATCTCTTGTGTGGTGTCCTGGTGGGGTACAACCTACCTACCTTAGCTTGCTTCGGCAACATCCTATAAATGATAGATAACTAAGTTTTAATTATCTTTACATAATTATGAATCCAAGTTCACACTTGTTAAGTGATGCTATCTAATCAAGTAATACTTTCATTCGTGATACCTTCATGCTATTATACCCACCCTAGTTGGGCAGCACTTTACTAGGTAAACATCATCATCATGTGCCCTGCCAAGCGGCGTAGGCGCTCATTTGTCTCCATCGATCACGATCCCTGGTTGCCTGGAACAGTTCTCTTGGTGATATCCCTTCATGTCATCATTTTAGCCCATCCAGCATCGAGTTAAGACAGCGCCATGGAGGAATATCATTAGTGAAATTGATCCAGAACACTAAAGATTGAAATATGTGGAGACACATGAATGCCTATGCCAGCTGGCACTTGATGATGTAATAAGCTTGCTACTGCCCTTACTTTTATTAATTTTACTCATATGTGGATTTTTTTTAAAAATCAAATTAAATGAGCCACTGGTAATCATCTGTTTCTTCGACCAAGAGAGACTCTGCACAGAACCATCCTTATAGAAAGCTCAACCATGAGCCTAATGAACACCCAAGACATAAAACAGCTAGCAACAACCCGCCAGATATGGTGAGCTATGACTTCTGCCATGTGTCCCACCCTAGGAAAGAGAAAAGACTAACTAATCATCTATTTTACTAGCTAAAGATTAAATTCTGAACAGCATCAAAACTCTTTGGCTAAGCACCAGCAAGCTAATCAAAATCAGCACTTTGACAGCCTTCATCTGTCATATAGCAACATTCAGATATAAATGGATCAAGAAGAAAAGAAATGTTGACATCCTAAAAAATCTGTATCAAGGAAATCTGGCTTATAAACAGCATCTTGTGGAAACTGAAAATAGCACGGTGGACTGGAAAGGACAGTTGCAATTGACATGGACCGCACAAATATCAGAGAAGCTCAAAAGTGCTATACATGAAGTGAACAGAAGGGCCCATTCCAGAGATCTCTTCTGACCCTGATGCCATTAGGCATTTCAGGAGTAGAGAAAAGAGGAAGAAGAATGTCAAATCAATACTGATGTATGGAGCGGAAACATGGAGAACAATTAAGGCAATTACTGATAAATTAATTATAAACATTCATTAACTGGTGCCTGCAAAGAATAGAGGGAATTAAATAGTATGATAGAATCACTAATGTAGAGTTTTGAGAGAGAACTAAACAAGTTCTAGTGGACCAAGAGGTGAAGAAAAGATGCTGGCGTTGGACAGGACACTTGTTGAGAAACCTTGAGAACAATATAACTAGAATGTTTTTGCATTGGAACCTACAAGGATATAGAAAAAAGAAAGACTCCCCCTCCCTCCCCCCCCAAAAAAACATGGGGAAGGGAGCTAAAGAGTGAAGTTAAAAAGATGGGGAGAGCTGCATATGATAGCAAAGGACAGAACGACTTGGCATGAGCTGGTTAAAGACCTATGCTTCAATGGGAGCTAGAAAGGCAGAAGAAGAAGTCCCTCCACAAATTACAAACTGCACAACTTTCATGACAAGCTACACAATTAAAAACTGCTACTGTGGTGGGACCCATAGAACACTATATAGAAATACATGAAGAGAAAAATAAATACAGTCTCCTAGAATGAGTTCCATTCTAAATAACCGGTCGTAAATCGAACTAGTCATAAGTCAAAGTTATATGTTTTAAAACTATTTGATTCAAACATGTGATGAAAATTGTATACAAAACACACACATTCAATCTATGTATGTATAAAAATTGTGAAAAATACATAAATTGTACCCTAGTGAATCAGTTCCAGGAACTTTTCACCCCATCAAGGTCTCTTGCGACCACCAGGCCATGGTCAGGTGGTCATAATTCACAATGGTTGAAAGTCAATGAAAAGGTGTATATGAAGGGAATTGTTAATAAATGAATAAAGATGGTAAATGAAAGGCTAATTAGCTTAAAAAAAAAAGGCCCAGTTTTTAAATTCTACTGAGTACAAGGATGAGGAGGGAATGAAGAGGAATCTAATGATGTGGCGGATGAAGAAGAAAGAAAACAAATAAGAAGAGAAATAAGCAGAGCTGGAAGAGACAGGGAGATGGAGAAATAAAAAGAAGAGGGCTCTGATGAAAACTTTGAGGAGGAGCAGGCACTGAAAAATAATGATGAGCAGGGGAAAAGAAAGAAGAGAAGAAGGTAGGTGAGTAAAAAGAACAGGAGATGGATGAAAAACAATAGAAAGGAGAGAAAAAGAAACAAAGAAGTGGGTGAGAAGAATGACTAGAAGGAAGAAGAAGAAGAAGAAGAAGAAGAAGAAGAAGAAGAAGAAGAAGAAGAAGAAGAAGAAGAAGAAAAGGAAGAAGAAGAAGAAAAGGAAGAAGAAAAAGAAGAAGAAAAAGAAGAAAAAAAAGAAGAAGAAGAAGACTGAGTACAATATTATACATTATCTAGTTGACCACCACATCTCGATCCTGCAACAATAACAGCGAAACCCCAAAACTTGCAGTAACATACATTTTGCATTTCTATTTGTTAACCTAAACTGTAAACAGTAACTATTAGTTAGTAAACCACATCAAGGAGTTCCCCCTTTGAAGTCTAAGTGTAAGAAACATTTTTTTTGAAAATGTACTCTGTACTCACCCAATTTGTGTCATCTTTAGTTGGCCATTCTTGTTGAATGCGGTATAATAAACCGTTACATTCTGTTCCTGAGAAAATCGCACAGGATACGTTTAAAACACCGCTGTAGTTGATATTAAAACCAACTTGTTGCCATTCTGTAATCGATAAAGGAGAAATTCACTCTTGACGCTAATATTGGTTGTCAATGGTAACGTAAGAAAACTAGTTCCTGTTGTCTCTAGATACAGCCCTCGCACCAGTCTCCAGCTTTGTAGTCCCATTTTTTTTCTGCATGAAAAAATGCCCCCAAAATCAATAAAATCCAAGGTATGCGCGGATATTTTCTTCATGTTTACCGGGAAGTTCCTTGTAGGCTGTGTTCAATATGAACAGTTTAAAAGAACTGCTTCGCACCGTTGTTAAACTTAAACTTAATCACTGAGTCTGAGTTGGTGGAAGCGAGTACTCGAGACATATATCAACAAAAAAACTAGAAATTCTTAAATAATTCCGCTTATATTTAAAAAAAAATTGTGCTTACTCTACTTAGTTTTTTTTTAATTTTGTGTTTCCAGAAAAAGACTACTTATTTCCCATAGAAAAATCTAAAGCTAATGGTAAGCATAGTCTCATTTTTTTTTTAAATAGGATGAAGCTACACTGTAGTGATGATATTAAAAACATTCCCTGCATCAGGGAAAAATGAAATTTCGCAAACCATTGACTATTCGAGTTGCCACTAAACTAAAAGTATCAAAATACATTTACATGTGGTCAAAAAAAAAATATAGGCTCTCCATTAAACTACGGTCGGTTAGTCAGGGTTCAGTCCCTTGACTGCAGTGCAATTACGGAGTGGAAAAGAGGGAATGAAACAAATGACATAATTACTGTGTGTTGGCGATAGACAGCGTGCAGTGCCCTGCTGTCATCATACGGCTAGGGTGTGGGTTAGGGTTTGGGTTAGGGTTAGGGTTTGGGTTAGGTTTAGGGTAACGTCGAGTACGTACCCATAATGACCGCCGCTATATCTGATAATTTTGACCTCACTTTGTTTTGTGATTCGTGCCTTCTCCACTCCATAATTGCACTGTAGCCAGGGGACTGAACTCTGACTAATCGGCCGTCTAACCAGCCGTAGTTTAAAGGAGAACCAGAATATATTTTTTTACTGAACAGTTTTTAAAAAAAATGCTTCAGTCTCCTTAGTGCTTTGGAGGCATTGATGCTACACCTGGCAAAGATCTCAGAGTAGTTGAGGTGCATAAGATCTTCCACCAGTCAATGTGGTGACATCTTTAGAGGAGAATTAATGTTAGGGTTTACGTTTTTATATGTAAATTAGGGATATCCTCCGAATAATAGGCACAAAAGATGGCGGCCAAAAACAGGGCCTCAGTCACGTGTCAGTTGCGCACTTCCGGCGACTTAATTTGTGATTTTCCAACGACTACTGCCACTGCCGAGAGTATCCCCCACGCCGCTCACATAGTGTGGATTCGGGCTAAACTAGATGCACGAGCAAAGCTGCAGGAGATGCAGAAGCTGCTGCGCGTTAGTCCCAGCCATCTAGTTTGGCCACAATCCATGCCGCATGAGCAGCATGGGGGATACTCTCGGCGGTGGTGGTAGTCGCAGAAAAAATAGCAAATTAGGTCGCCAGAAGTGCGCAATTGACACGTGACTGAGGCTCTGTTAGGGTGTTAGGGTGTTTTTGCGGCTGCCATCTTTTGTGCCCGTTATTTGGAGGATAGCCTAAATAAATTTATCTTATGTGTGTTTAATAATGTTGGGGACGGTACACCCTGATAGCAATGTAACCATTAATTAGAGGCTGAAATTGGTATCTGGCATTAGCACTGTTGGATTGCCATGCGGGATGAAAATCTTTGAGTCACAGGGATTTAAAACCTACAGGAGGGGAAAAAGTCAGCCAGTCTGGTATTTTGTGTGTGTGCAACGGCAGTTACGTGCGTTGGAAAAATAATAATTTGTGAAGGTTGTAAGGTGAGCGCATTGACTAGGTTTACCATTTGGCTGAGTCCTTCTCAGTGGCCAGCTGAGAGCACAAAGCAAAACCTCTGAGGCTCCAGTGATGGTCCCCAGGGATCTTTAAAAAATGTCCATCTACGAACCAAATGGTGCAGTTTGAAAACAAATCCATAATCATCAGAAGGCAAAGGAAATGATTTAATCACAGCCAGTAATTCCCCTTGCCCCCCCCCCCCCCCAACCTTTCTCGGCCAAGTAATCATTTTATAAGATGCTCTAATACATGAAAACCTTAGCATATAAATACTTTAGACAGTAAGTGATGATTATAGCATTCACTATTTTAATTTTCCAGGCTACTACAGAGAGAAGGAGATCAAGGCGAGGTGGAGTAAGTATTTCTTAGTTGTTGTTGTTAGTTGTTCAGTATCATGGATGGAATCCAGTCCAGCACTTTTGGCTTCTTTCATCATTTGCCTTGCAGTTTCTCTCGGACGTCCTCATTTCCTCAGTCCCTCTGTTCTCATTTCATTATCTGTTTGGTAATTGTTTGTTCATCTTTTCTCAGTATGTGTCCAACATAGCATGCTATCTTTTCAGGCTTATAATTGTTGATATTAGTGGTTGCCCAGACATTTCTTCACTCCTCTTGAATTTATCCCATTTTATGTTTATCACTGTAAGTGAAGTATTTTAATTTACTCTATGAGAAAGGTAGTCAATCAGTTGTCATAAATAAGAAATAGGCGTGAGGTTGAAAAAACAACACCTGCTAATGTTCAAATGTACGGCTTAACTAATAAATACAAACTGTGCCGTCTCCACAGTGGAGGTTTCCTGAAATGTATCCACTGCTAACTATGGGAACATTACTTGGTAAGACCACAATCTCTTCGGTTGTGTGACTCTTATGTCTGAAAGAAACAAGAACTTTTTCTAAACCACCCACCTGGAAATCAAACTCTGGTAGACACCGATAATTGCATTGTGAAACCATTTCACTTACCTCTAAGCTACAGAGCTGCACAAGGCTTCAACTACAGCAATGTTAAAATTATTTATGATTTAATATTATAATTATGCTAGACGCCGCGTGCGGATCCGGAGATCATGGGTTCGTGTCCTGACGGAGCCGGATTAAAAAAAAAATTGATCTTGACTCCCAGGTCAAGCCAGCTTTGAGTGGGTACCAGGTGCAATCCTGGGAAGTAAAGGCGGCCGGCGTGATGCTGACCACATCACCTACCAAGTGCCAATTGGTGTATACAAGTATAGGTCCAGCCCTATTCCCAATATGCCTAAAAGCGTGGAAAAGGGACCTTACTAATTATAATTATGATTTTGAAATATATGTTAAATTGAAACTATCATTACTTTTATATTATAGGATGATGACATATTAGACACAGCAGAAGGGACGGAGCAAGAAGAGTGGGTGCAGGTAACATTTGAAAACAGTGTATTGTCATGATTATTTGTGATTGTGAACAAAATTGTCCAGGGGTAAAAATTAAGTGAACTCTATCATCAAACATGTGCTAAAATTGGAAACAAATGGACTGCAGAACGGAAATGTCCAAAAGAAAGTGGTTCCCATTTTAGGTTAAGTTAATCTGGGAATCAATGTCAGATAAAAAATTAATTTTAATGGAGATTCAAACTGATTATTTATCTCAGCCCTGGCAGTCTGGTGACTGTGCTGACTTGGCAATGTGTTGAGTAATATACTAAATCTAATCTTGTGTTGAGTAATATACTAAATCTAATCTGTTGATTTGACATGAAGTTTTACAATTGATAGAAAATAGTCTTCTTCTTCTTAGTTAGCATTCACTGGCTGTGAAATCTGGAAAAATGTCATGGTTGTTCATGCACTTCTAGACTTTGGTCTTATACCAGGACTTGAGTTTTGCATGCACATTTATTTTTCAGATGTGACTTATTTGTATGCAGACTGCTGGTTCATTGCCTCTCAGGCAGATGCACTCCAGCATATAAAGAAATGTTGATCCTGCCTATGCTGACCAGGCTTTCAGATGCAAACCTGTTTCTAGGACGACATAGAGCCATAAATAGCTGTGACCAGTATGAGCCCTAACCCTATTCACCACCACTGTGCCTGGTTCAGCATCTCTGCATCAAATAGAAAATAGTAATGTGAAGAATGTGATTTAATCTTGTCCTTACTTCCCTATGTGGGTTCCGGGGCCCCATTGTGGGAAAAAGGAGAATAGACTAACTGCCTTCCCAAAAGCATGTCTATGAATTGACTAATTGGGGGTTTCCTTTGAAGTCGAAGTCCATCTGCCTGAGAGGCAAGGAATCCCACTTTGCTTAAAAATATGTCATATCTTTAAAAGAAGGATATGCACAAAACACTCAGGTTCTGATACAAGACTAAAGTCCAGACCTGGACAAACAACCAGAACTTTCTGCCGGAGTTCACAGCTGGTGAACGCGAAGAAGAAGAAGCAGAAGAATCTTTTACTTTAGAAACAATCAGTGTTGTCAGAGGTTATGAATATAAGCATGGTAACATGACTGTGAAACTTTCAACTTGTTATCAAAGGTTCTGCTTCATAGTACCTTCATAGACAAAGGAACACTTTAGTGTTCTTCTTCTTTTACCGCTTCCTGTTGTCAAAGAGGACAAGGTTCTGCTCTTACTTTTCTGGTTCCTCAACGCTAGACACATCATACTTTTGTAGAGATTCTCTGATATTATGTTCAGTGTCCACTGTTGAAGCAACTTTAACATATAACCAGCTCACATCGGAGTACTTGTAACCATAGGATGTCTCAGTATAACCGCTTTAGATGGTTGAACAGGCTTTCTGGGATTTTCTTCTTGGCTTCACATCCAAGTAGTGGCTCTTTGAGTTACCAAGTGTCAGCTTCCAGTGTGCAGTCCCAGCTGGGGGGAAAAACATGTTTATATCGAAATATGTATCTTTAAGTACAGATAAGTTAATTTATTTATAGTTCATTCAGTTACAGAAAGGAAGATTAAGTTGATTTATGTATACAGTGAATATCAGTTACTATTTTTGTCTACAAGGGGAGATAGATAATTCTTGTCCACATAAGGATACAATTAATTTATTTATACAAAGGAAGATTAAGTTGATTTATGTATATAGTGAATGTCAGTTAATATTTATGTCTACAAGGAAAAACAGATAATTTTTGTGCACATAAGGATACAATTATTTATTTATACAAAGGAAGATTAAGTTGATATATGTATACAGTTAATATTTTTGTCTACAAGGGGAAACATATTTTTTGTACACAGAAAGATACAATTAATTTATTTATACAAGAGGTATGTGAATTTACATATACACAGAGAGATTAGCTAATTTGTGCATATAGAATGGTTAGTTAATTCATGTACACTTGTAGAGATAATTAATTTTTACCTTCAAGGTGTTGTCAGTTAATTTGTGTATACAGATAGACAAATAGTTGAACCACAAGAAGAAATGTGCAATTATCTGTTTAATTTTTTATATAGGTTTGGTAAATCCTGTACATTCTTTGAGACATATTAGGTCAATGTGGGTAGCTCCATTTTCTCAGAACAATTTGCTCTCAGCCATATTGAGTGACAATTGACACTACCAGAGCAGCACTATTAAATACAGTATTTGACCAACATTATGTTACCTGAGCCAAACATTGATGCTAACATAAAAAGGAAAAGACAAATTAAAAGAGACATGAATGAAATATATATCAGGAATCAAGCTGGGACAGAGCCAGTGCTAATCTACATCTAAAGATAATAGATTAAATGGGTCAGACATACATCAGGACTTCAGAAAAGAAGAAAGAACTCAAAAGAGTGTGGTGAGCAACACATTGCAACAATGCTTTTGCTTCCAAAATAATTTCCTTAAACCCATATTAGCCTGTTCTACCTAGTAACCCAATTACTAAAATAATTATCTCTTGTCAAAGGGTATTTGAACACTGGACCACTGGCCAAGTAGTTGAGCATGCTAGCCAGTCCACTTATATTTATTTACACATGTATATGTAATTGTTTGTATGTGTATGTATGTATGTGTGTATGTATGTATGTGTACATATTTATTTTATACACACACACACATACACACACAAACATACACACACACATACACACAAACACACACACACACATACACACACAAACATATACACACACATACACACACAAACATATACACACATACACATACACACACAAACATATACACACACATACACACACACACACACATACACACACAAACATACATATACAAAATTGCAAATTTGTTTCAGGCAAAAACATTGCTGAAGCCCGAAGATCAGTTAGACTTGTCTGAGGCTGTAAGTAATTCTCTCTGTTCTTGCTGGTTCTTCTTGTCTTTAAAATTTTGTCTGCTCCTCTTGCTGTTTGTTTTTGTAACAGTCATTATGAAATGTGTTTGAACAGAAATTATACATTTTAAACATAGAAACCTTTTTTTTTTTGACAATGGAGATCATGGCAATGACCAAAGCAAAAACATTGGCATGCTTTCTTAGTAACTCAATGAGTATGCTCAGGAAGATAAAGATGGGCTGAGCCCAAAGACAGTGGCTGGAGCCTTTGAAGCAGTTGTTTCTGACAAAATCAGTTTCATTTTCATGCCAGGGCATGCAGGCATGTTGGGAAATGAGCAGGCTGATAGACTTGCAGGTAAGGCATGTTTTCTAGAACCAAGTCAAGTGAATCTGTAACCTTGACCAGACTTCTAGAAAAACAAGTTAAAGGAGGTTGTGGCGAAAATGAGCGCTATGCAGAAAGCCAAAGAAAGAATAAGAAACTAAAACAGAACTGGTGTTGTCAGCTATGACATGCTAGGGGATTTACTAAGGAGAATATCTGAGTGCTTATGGACTGAATGGCTTGATGCGCAGTGAGGATAATCTGTCAACCTAATAATGGTCACCCTAAATATACTGAACATTTCTTCTAAAATTTTAAAAAAATTAAAAGTGAACAAGGTAAGTAAATAAAAATACATTTCTTGAGCAAGATTTCTGAACTCTGCTGTCAAGTACGATTTTGTCATATTAAATTTAACAATCACTTCTTCTTATAGTCCATGCCATATGGCATTGGTAGTCATTTTCCACAACATTTTATCTCATGTTCTTTCAGTCAATTCTGGCACAGGTGATCTTCCATGCCATGATGCCAAACTGTTCAGCATCTTCTCTGTCAGCCTCTGTGTCCCTCTTTTCCCCTCCAACTTTCCCACCATCACAATTTACTCCAGTTTTCTTCTTCTCATGACATGACCAAAGAATGTAGATTGTCTCCCTCCGATGTGGGCAATCCGTTCTCTCCATGAGTCAGTTTCTTTCAAGGCATCTTCAGTACTCTTTGTCAATCACACTCATGGCAAATTTACCTATGTGTTACATGGACTTATAAAAGAAGCAGAGAATAGTAATGTTGTGGTCTAGCATGCATGCTGTAAGAAGTAACTAAGAAGTGGTGGTGTGGGACTGCCTAGCTCATCCCTTCAAAGACTTAATTTGTACAGTTTGACTAGTAATAAACTAGTCTACATAGTGCTTCATGTTTGCTTACTGGGAGTCTCTATACTAGTCGGAGATAAAGGACAGAAAAAAGAAAAAGAGATGCCAAATTAATTTAATTCTAATTATATGTTCTTTTGACATTATACTGTGTTTTTAGTCAGTCAGTCAGTCAGTCAGTCAGTCAGTCAGTCAGTCAGTCAGTCAGTCAGTCAGTCAGTCAGTAGCATGTCCTTTGCAGAACCTTGCTCCCATAACAACCTTCTGGAAAACTTGTCAATCACAAGCAAGATGTCCCACATCTGATACACCCATCTGGAGATCATCCGCCACATCCTTCACCCATCTTTGGCCTTCCTCTTCCTCTCTTCCCAGGTGTATAACCTTCCATTATTGTTCTCTCTAAACTTTCATGACTTTTCAAATGACCAAAATATTTAAGTTTTCTGTGTTTTATCATCTTTAACAGCCAACCTTCTTCAGTATTCAGTTCTTGAAGTATGCATGCATTTATTCTTTTTTTTTTAATCCATGATATTCTTAAAACCTGTCTATAACATTTGTATTCAAAGGCATTTATGCACTGTTCAGCTTGTTTAGTAAGTGTCCAGGGGTTTTGCATACACTAAATCACATATTCAAATCTTTAAAATATTTCCTTTTTACTCTTCTTTTTCTTCTTCTCTAGTCCTGTTTTGCCTTTCAGCGTAAAATTTTGAATTGGCATCAGGTGCCAGCCTTGGTAAGTGCCACGTAGATGCTGGTATTAACGACCACAGATATTGTGACGTTACTACTTTTTAGTTAAACAATAAAAATCTTATTTGTTTTGATATTAAATTGACTGATGTTTCTTTCAGGAGCTCAAAGTAGAATATACACGAATTTTGACTGCTAACAATCCTCATGCCCCGCAAAATATTGTGCGTTACAGTTTCAAGGTGAGAAAAATTTGTGTATGTGTGTGTGTGTCTCTCTCTCTCTCACTATCTCTGTTGATCTCTCTCTGTATCTCTCTGACTTTCTCTCTCTCTCTCTCTCTCTCTCTCTCTCTCTCTCTCTCTCTCTCTCTCTCTCTCTCTCTCTCTCTGTCTCTCCTCTCTGTATTTAGTACATTTCTTGATAAAGATTTCTGAACTCTACTACTATATATTACGTTTTTGTCAAATTCTCACTGTTCAATTACTGTTAGGTGTCAGTATTTTTATTCTGGATGTATTGTATTCTGAGAATTTGTTGATACATTTTTCTTTAGTGTTTGCAAATAGTGATTCACATCACAGTGGGTCAGTGTTAAAATGCAATAGCAGATGGATTGTTTTTCAATCAATTTATTTGATACACTTCTTAAGCAAGATTTCTGAACTCTACTGTATAGTACATTGTTGCCACATTAAATTTAACAATCACTTCTTCTTTTTCTTACATCTTCTTATATCCAGCCTTATATTGGTAGTAACCCAGCGTTTATAAATGTTTTTTAAAGCAGTAATTGTTATGTCAGATTCAGAAAATTGTTTCTCTACCTATCCCCAGTAGATGTTACTTAGAAAAACTCCACATACCCCTGTAACAAAAGTGTAGTACAATATGTGTGACTAATTAGGGCTGTTTCATAATCAGAGTGCCTGAGAGACAAGGAACCAGCAGTCTGCATGCAATTAGGCCACATCGATGTAACAGATGTGCACACAAAACTCAAGTGCTGGAACAAGACTGAAGTCTTAACTCTTTGAGTCCCAAGGAACGTGTCATACTGTCATAGATTCCTACCTAGCAGCCCAATAAACAAAAGATGCACTGATTTTATGTTTTTCTTTACTACCCCTTGGGCCTGTGAGGCTAAACCGCCTGGGATTCAAAGAGTTAAATTGGATGAACAACCAGAACTTTCTGCCAGAGTTTACAGCTGATGAATTCTATGAAGAAGACTTAGAAAAACAAAAATTTTCTCTAAATAGTTAAAATAGTAATACTGTGAAGCAGAATGTGGTATTGAGTGGGTTAATGAAGCAGCCAAAGTAAGAATTTAACCTTTTCCGCCTGAGAAGCCCAAAAAATTGACACTTCCTGTTGGGTCTAGTTCCCCATAAATGTCACTTTTCTGACTTGTCTATCTTGACCTGTTTATGAGATGATTAGTTAATGCAACTGGCTGAGTTTGCACTTGTGCAAACATTTAGGAAGTCAGTAAATGAATAAATTACCTAAAAAAACCATTTAGAGGTGTTTTCCTTTATGCTATAGGGTCTTTCTTAAAAGCCAAGATGACGCCAGATTTTCTAATAGATCTTATTGGTAAAGGTCGTGGCATGAGTCACTTGATACATGTACTGTTTTTAGGCCCCAGGGGATGTATTTAGTTTAATGCTTCATCCCGTTTATGTTTATTGATTGCTAATTTTTATGTATCTTCATGTATTTCAACAAATATTTTTAAAATATTGGTAAATAAGTTTTACATGAATTTATTAGTGACCTGTGTAAAAATTGTTGTTTTATAGAATTTTTCAGGAATCTTAATGGGGTCATTACCTATTTTTCTTAGAGTTCTCGGGGATGGGGGGGGGGGGGGGGGGGGGGGAGTGGGGGGGGGGGAGGTTTAAGAATTATTTTATGTGAGAAGTAGAAGTGAGCGTAGAGATTTTCTTTCTGCAGAGTCAGGTAATGTGTCTTTGAGTATATTCAAAGAAGCTTTCTTTTGTTTTGTTCCTTTTTTCCTCCAAAAATGCAAACTAATTTGATGTTTTACTATTACATCAACTGATTTTTAACTCTTTCAGTAGCAAGAAACACACTGTATATTTATAGATACCTCATTAGATATTTTAACTAGCTTTATGTATCTGATCCAGATATTATATTAACCTATTCTACAATGTGAGAAGAAAGAAACTGGAAAATATTGTGACAACTGGAAAGAGATGAGGAAAGAGGATACGATATATGTAGGATATATGGTAGAGGAAGACAACATGAGAAGATACTTGATGGCCTTTTGTCACAGCATAATGTTGAAGATCTCAGGTTGTGGTGGGGATTGATCGCCCATACCAATTTGCGAGTCATTTGATAATGAGTCGTTCCAAAGCATTACTATATGTCTTGCTATCTAATATGGTTAATATTACAACTGCTGCATATCCAGCTACTTTTACTGTGGAGTGGCTTCTGCACTGGAGGATAGAGCATGCATGGGAACGCATCAGTGCATTTGGGAAGAAGCATGGGCAGATCTCATATTATTGTGTACTGTATGGGCTAGGCTGGTGGATAATGATGAATCTCTGACGTTAACATGATTGCATGACCTTGAAGTAATGCACGAGGAAGCACGTTGATGCCATCTTTGAGGACAAGATAGGGGACATTATAACCAACTCCTCATGAGAACAATCAGCAGAGGTACCTTGGAGTAGTTGCTTCTTTAGAGGATTGAACATGCATGTGAATGCCCAATATGCAGTGATGTCGATTGTGATAATATCATTATTTTTAGTAGTTTCAATTCAAGTCTGCTTTGAATAAAACAGGTAAAATTACCAAATGCCTGGGATTGAAAGAGTGGAGAAAAACCACTACAAATTGGCCAAGAAAAGCAGTTCATTTTCTTAGCATCTACTGTCACTTTAAGAAAAGTAATATTTCAGTCCATTCGATATTTCTTTTTTTTTTCCATCTCTTTTCTCACTTAGGAACGTCAATATAAACAAATACCAAGTGTTGATCAGCTAGCCATCCATTTTATGATTGATGGAAATCTACTTCACAAGGAATCAGAAGAAGCAAAGAAACAATTTGCTCGCATGGGAATTACTGAAATTCAGGAAGGTAACAATATTACAGCTGGTTTGGGTTGTTATAAGTAATGTAAATCTCATTAACCCTCTATCCAAGATTCTGAAAAATCAAGGGAACATTTTTTTTTTTCAATGTGTGCTAACATAATGGTACATAATAAATAATACATCCCTGCTGGGACCAAAATTGTGTTTGTGTTGAACAAATGTTTGTCACAGATTTGTGTTATTGAGGTCTCACTGTTACAAGAAACTATGTGGTTAATATCTGAACAATCCAAGAGGTGCTCAGTTTCCGCTATCATGATAGGGAAAAAGTTTTTGTTGTTTCCATAGTTTGCTGGTTGCACTGAAAATACTGAAAATACTTTGTCTTTCTTCTTGCTAATATAACATTTGAGTTCTACTTCCAATAACCACAGGCTGGTTACTGTTTTACTTGTAGAACCTTATGACGTCTGAAGACTGGACCTGGATTTTGTTAGTAGGTCATAGATTTACTCAGTTGAAAACACTTCTCTGTTTTTGTATCTGCAAAAATGAAATCTTTGTGAAAGATCATGCAAAGGTAACATTTACAAAAAAGAAGGGGCAACAACACAAGAAGGTAGGATCACCATTACCAGCACTAGAGAGAAGGCTTGAACAAGACCATGCCTAAACTGCATTGAATGACTTTCCCCCTGAGTGGGTTTCCAGGGTCCCTTTTGTGCCACTGTGGGAGAAAAAAGTAATAGACACTTGCACTGTCTTTAGAGCAAACTAATTAGGGGTTTCCATTTGAAGTCGGCATGCATCTGTATGAGAAGCAGGAAACCAGCATTTGGCTTTAAAAAAAAGCCAGATTTGTAAAATGGATTTGCACGCAAAACTCAAGTTCTAAAAAACAAATAGTTAAAAGCAATAGGATCGACTTCATTGCACTAAGTTTTTATCCAGTATGGCTGAGTCTCCACAGAATGGCAAGCCGCTTGCCGAGAGCACTGCACAGAGCATGAACTTCGTAGCTCTGGTGACGATTTTCATGGATCTCCGTAAAAATTGCACTAGTGAACTAAAGGGCGCAGCCGTGGAACCTAAAGTCCAGAAGTGGGCGAACAACCAGAAATTTCTGCTAGAGTGTACAGCTAGTGAACATGAAGAAGAAAAATGACATCGAAAGACAGAGGATGAAATTGTTTGGTCATTAGTAAGTATGCAGCCAGACCACACTGTATTTAAGACCTTTGACAGCAGAGTATCTGGATGTAAAGAGAGAGGAAGATCTAGGGAAAATGTTGATAGACGGTGATACTGAAACCTGGAGAAGGATAACAAAACCATCACTTAAGTCATCCAATAAATGCAAGATAAATACTGGAAACCACAACACTGGGTTACAACCTAGCAACAGTGTGATGATGCAAGAAGAAAGAAGAAAGGACCCTCCCTGTGTGGGTCTTCGGTCCCATTGTGAGGAAAACAAGAACAGACCCAATGCCTACCTGAAAGCATGTCATAAGAGTCGACAAATGGGGAGCTTCCTTGGAGCTGCCGCTTAATTTTGCTGACATACATGACCCCATGACCTGCTAAGCATCACACAGAAACAATAGTTAATTTAATGTAATTCTGTATGTCAAATTTTTTAATGTTATATTTTTAATGGTATTTTTTGTGTGTGGATCATTTACTCATTAATGCAGTTTAGAAGCTATACCCAAGTGATTGTTTAACTATTAGTGTGTGTCTGTGTGTGTGTGCACATGCATGCATGTGTGTGTTGCATGTGTGTTATTACATATGTTTGTGAGTTTTGTTTCATTTTCACCATTACAAATATTTGAATCTTATGGCTGTAAGAATTCTCACTGGTTATATAACTGATAAAGAGAATAGACATAGTTATCATTGACCAATGAAATGCATGCTAGTTGTTTAAAAAAATGTCACCATTACGTGACATATTCTGCCATATTTAGATTGAATTATGGTAGCTGTGTGCAGCAGTCACACTGGACACTTTGGATAACGTAACACAAGCAGCTGTTCACTGCATTAATAAGTGTTTGGAGGCTAATGGGAATCACTTTAAGCACCTGTAGTAACTTCAAACATCACATGTAACTTGTATGCATCTCTTCATGTCTGAATAAATTTAATATAAAAATGTTTATGTTGTTGTTGTTATCGATCCAGCGATGCCTGAACTTTCACCCTCTGGCCCAATGCCATGTAGTGAAATTTGTATGTTTTCACAAGCTGTTCTTTTCCTCCTTACAAGGTGTTTAACTTGTCTGGTGTTGGAAAGAGTAGCATTCTTATAGTCTCGCTGAGTTTTGGGCCGTCAAAAAGATGGGGTTCAACAGTTTCGTAGGGGTAGTTACATAGCTGGCACTCTGGGGAGTGTTGTGGCTGTATTCTGTTTAGATGTCCACTGAGTGGAGTATGTTGTGTTCTGAGTCTGAAGATAGTGGGTGGTCCCTTCTTGTTAGATGGGTAATGCTGTCATTAGGATCAGGGCCGGCCAAATGTCTATAAACCTCTTCCAATGTCTCCCATGGCCCATCTGTTCAACCAAGTCTCTTTGTTTAACTTTTATAAGTGTTTTTGCTGTCTGTAGGGTTGTCACTGTAGGTGGTTGTTCTTGTGTTGCACCTTTCTTTGCCAGTCTATCAAAATGTTTATACAGGTTGTTGTTTTAAAAACTCTATGCAACACATTGCTACCATAAAGAATTCAAAGACTGCAAGTATCATACATGTAGATACATTTCACGGCTGGGCTGTTATTGTGTTAACAATTTTGTGGCTACCTCTAATGTCATGACATTGTGGTCCTTTGACAGCCTAAAAATATGCAATTCTCTGTGCAGCTGTTGAGAAACTGACAACATAACCTATTGATTTCTCATTTGTCGATAAATTTTGCCTAACACTATTTACCAATAAACTTTGATTGCATGAAATATTGGATCCTTAATATTTCACCTTTTCTCCAAGGTACCAAAAAAAAACAAAAAACTTAAAAACATGTGATGGTTTTCTCTACACAGAAGAAAAGCGAGAGCCTTCAGAGAGAGGAGATGAAGCCGATGAAGGTGCACAGGAAGCTGATACAAAAGAGGAAGGAGAGGAAGGAGAAACCAAGGGTACTACAAGAAAGGGAAGAAAGAAAGAAAAGAAACTGACAAATCAGTTTAATTTTAGCGAAAGAGCAGCACAGACCTACAATAACCCTTTTCGGGTAAGAATTTTATTAGGTTAGGTTAGTTGTGTATCCTTTACAGGACTTGCAGAACCAACCCCAACAGCCCCTGGCTGTTGTGTGGTTTTTCTAGGAAACTTTACGTCCAGTAGTTTGCCATTGCCTTCTGAACGGTCGGCTTTCTTGATACCACTGTCAAAACCAACTCAAGGCGCATGGCCCGCAGCTGGGATTGCACCCGGCATCCTGGCATTACGAAGCGTTTGCATTGTCTTAGCCACTGAGCTGAAGAATTTTATTAGTCCAGCTAAAAACTGTAATTATGTCCACATCCTTACCCATACAGGACTGCAAGTTACACCGGGCTGATGCAAACATTACATGTGCCCTAACTGTAAATTGTTTGGAGGTTGAACAGGGTATGTGGAATCTGCCTTGTTGGCCTGCGATCCAGATTGAAATTCTTTGATCTTGGGATTGTATGGTGAACCTTTAGGTAGCTGTCCAGAGGGGATACACTGATCGATCTGTCGATTGTAAGTGTGTATTTTTTTCATCAGTATGATGAGTTGTGAGCTGAGTTATCCTCAAAGCACTCCTACCATGTCCGTTAGTGTTAAGATTCATTCATCAACATATACATCAGGTTCCTGCACTTAACAGTACCAGTTATGTGAAGAGGAAAAAATAGGATGGAAATATTAACAAAATTGAAAATTAATTTTGTGTAAGTTTACAACTGGACATTTGAGAAGAAACATGTCAGCATGTGATAGCAGTGGTCCTCAAATGCCGGGCACTTAATGTGGACAATTTGTCTCAAAGCAAGCTGTCTTGCCTGTCACACTCACCATGGGCTATGATTTCCATGCCGTTCTCTCAACTACAGTGTAACACTAAACATCTGTAAAGACAGACAAGTGACCAGCTGAGAAGCTTACAGGCAGAGCAGAGTTTTTGTCATGATTGTATGTAAATAGTGAAGTAGTAAATCTGAGAGTTGTTAACTGAATTTATTTCTTTAGCCTTTGCAGGCCATTTTGACAATAAAGGTTTAGATAAACTTAAAAAATGATACCTTAAAACCATGTCTATTTAATTTTCAAAGAGGCAACCTTGACATGAACAGACTAACAGAAATGAATCAAAGAGCAAAATGGCTTGTGGTATCTTTTTATTCTTCTGCCTTTCTAACCCCAAATGGAGCATATGCCCTCAACCAACTCACATAAAGTCGTTCTATTCTTTGCTATCGCATGGTAGCTCTCTCCATGTCCTCCCCATCTTTTTAACTTCACTCTGTAACTCCCTCCTCCATGTATTTTTTAGTCCTCCTTTATTTATTGACCCCTGTGGGTTTCAGTGCTAAGACATTTATAAGAGGCGACTAAGGGTAGGGTTGGGCTTGAGGTTGGCTACCTCATCCTGGAAAAACAATAGCCACAAAAACCAACCAGCCATGGAAAGGGCTTGTGGTGTACTAAGAGTTATTTACAACAAGGTTGGCTGTGTATTAGGAAATCAGTGCAAGGCCTGTATTTTTACTTGTACAGGACCGTGGTACAGTGACTGAACCTCCGCCACGAGCAACATTTGCTGCAAATGTGACACAGTGGGAGATATATGATGCCTACCAAGAGGATTTTGAAAAACAGGTAAATTCTCTTGTCCTATTTCTGTTAATATTTTCTGATACATCCAGAGCAATAGGTAGTTAATCAATAAATATTTTTAATTTTTTTGTCAAAATTTACAATTAAAATCTTTTTATACCATAATGGTGGTGATGGAGGGTACAGTTTCTGGGAACTGAGGCAGAGGTCGACCTCTGTGAAGGTGGATACAAGACATCAAAGATGCATCTGACATAAAAACTAGGGCTGTACAGAATAGTGATTTTCACTATTCGGCCGAATACGAATAGTGGGACCAACTATTCGGCCCAATACGAATACGAATAGTGTATCATCATCATCATGTGCCTTGCCGACTGACGTGGGTGATCATGCCTCTCCACAATCTGCTTTCTCCTGCAGCATGTATAAGTTCGCGTGCTGACAAATCTTCATGCCATGCAACAAGACTATCAAGAATCTTTTATCGTTGACTTGCTCTATCCCTCCTTCCACAGATCTTTCCAGTGGTAAATTTTCCCTCTTCTCATATCATGGCTGAAAAATGACGACTGTTTCCTTCTGATGTTTGTGATTAGTTGTCTTCGGGCTCCCGCCTCTTTCAAAACCATCATTCGCTCGGCCGTTCGTTCGATATAATTTAAACGCACCTTCATATTCTCGTTAGCAATATCTTCAAATCTGATTTGGGCGAAGACACCCTGAAAGAACGAAAAATGCATAATCTCATTATCTCTCTCTCTCTCTCTCTCTCTCTCTCTCTCTCTCTCTCTCTCTCTCTCTCTCTCTCTCTCTTACACACACACACATAGTACACACTCTCTCTCACACACACTGTGGTTGGCATTTTATGCAGTTTGTACTACGCAACCAGGTAGCAGTTTCCCCTGCTATGACAGACTTAGGCAACAGCAACTATTGTGTTAATGAGATAGTTATTTCAGTCCATCACAGTGTATGCAGAAACGGGAGTAAGGTAAGCACTATTCGGCCCGACCGCAACTATTCGGCCGAATACCGAATAGTTATTAGACCCACTATTTGGCCCTGAAGCGAATACGAAGCGAATATTCAGTACAGCCTTAATAAAAACACATAGGGCTGGAGAATTGGCCAAAGAAAAGAGACTTTAAGTCATGCTGTGAAGAGAGCAAAGTTTTGTAAAGGATCTGATGTTTGGGTCCCAGTGGCTTAGCATCAGAGGCCCTAGGGGTGGTAATGCAGTTTTCGGAGAACCGCAAATAAGGTCACGTGACTGTGGCTCGAAAGGATATTTTGCGGCCGTCATCTTTAGTGCCCGTTATTCGGAGGATAGCCGTATTTAGGTTTTCCCCCTTCTCCTTTGTAACCTGAAATTATTCAGTACTCTAGGAGCTTAGAAAGTAGCGGCAAAATACTGAACACAAAAAATTACCTAGGAAAACCACAAAGGTCAACGAGGGCAGAGGTTGGTGTGTGACGTCCTGTAAAGGATATGCAACTAACTTAAACTCTAAGAGCACAGTGGCTAGCACACATGTCTGCAAGCCTGCTGGAAATAGATTTGAATCCTCATTGAGGAAGTTGTTAAACGTTGATCTGAAATTCCAGGTCCACCCAGTTTAAAAATGGGCATAAGGAAATAATCTAAAGAGTAAAAGCAGCCCACGTAATACTGACCACATCACTTGCTGAGTGCCAGTTGGTCTATAAAAAATATCATGCTAGTATCATATACCCAGTGCACTTCAGTGTGTCGAAATAGGTTCGTTACTACTACTCACTTCTTTTTCTTTGCCTTCACCAGCTGCAACCTCCAGTGTATAGTTCTGGTTGTTCATTTACTCCTCCTGTACTTTGTCTTGATCTAGAACTTGGGTCCTGTGTGCACATCCGTTTTACAAATCTGGTTTATTTGTATGCAGATTGCTGTTTGCCTCACAGAGAGATGCACTCCAACTATGAAGGAAACACTCCTAATTAGTCGCTTCCTATAATTTTCTTGTTAATAGGGCAGTGGGTCTATTTTTTGCTCTCTAAAATCATCATCATCAGTTCTCGTTATGCCTAGTGGCACATGAGGCTTCAGAGAGGACTTTCCATGCTTTCCTGTCCTGTGCAATCTTCAGTGCAGTTTTCCATGTCAAAGATGCCGCACTCAGGTCACTTTCCATGGTTCGTCTCCATGTTGTTTTTGGGCGCCCCTGTTTTCTCTTTCCCTGTGGTGTCCATGTGAGAGCTGTTTTGGCAGGTATATCAGAAGTCATTCTCATAACGTGGCCAAGCTATTTCCATCTTCTCTTGGTAATCATTCTGTCTAAAGTTTCTTGGTTTGTGGCTTGAAGTAGTTTAGTGTTTGAGATTGTATCTGGCCAGAAAATTTTGATAATTCTACGTAGACATGTGTGGTGGAAGGTGGACAGCTTGCATGCATCCTTTTTGGTCATTCTCTCTCCATAAAGAAGAACTGGCAAAATGATGCTCTTGTAGAGTCTGAGTTTTGTACCTCTGCAGTAATTGTTGGATTTCCAGATTTGCCTCATCCTTCCAAAAGCAGCTCTAGCTTTGTTCAGGCGTGACTGTATGTCTTCCTCTGTCCCTCCCAGTAGGGACACCACACTGCCAAGATATGTGAAATGTTCTACATTTTCAAGTGATTGGTTACTTATGGTCACTGGTTGTTGGTTTGGACTGTTTGTCATGATCTTAGTTTTCTTTGTATTTATTCTCAGTCCCACCATTTCTGCTGTACAGTGTAGTCTGTTACTTTTCTCTTGTATATGTTCATGTTTATGCGATAGGAGTGCTATATCATCTCCAAAATCAAGTTCCTCAAGCATGGTGAATGGAGTCCAAAGTATTTCTCTTAATGTCCTGTCTACTGTGTTCTTTAGTATCTAATCAATCACAAGGTTGAAGAGGAGAGATGACATAACACATCCCTGTCTTACACCCGTCTTTACTGGGAAAGATGTATTGTAATTTTTTATACTGCAGGAAAAGTCTTTATAGAAGAGAGCAATTATGTTGACTATTTTTCTGGAATTCCATAATGTCGTAAAATTTTCCACAGACCGTCTCTATGGACGCTGTCAAAAGCTTTCTCAATCTCTCTAAAATGGAGCTGGAAAATCCACACGTGAAACTACTTCTTAATAAAATAATTCTCTTTATTGAACTTCTTAAAAAAATAATTATGTTTATTGTATTGATATCCACAGGAGAAGTCTAAAGAGAAGAAAGTTACCTCCTCTAGAAAAGATGAAGGGAAAGCAAGAAAGAAATTTGTCGCAACAGAACCAGGAGTAAGTTTTAACAGCCATTATTTGCTCGAAATAAAACACATTGATGTCACTGAAATGTTCCTTGATGTTTTATTTGCCCAGGAGCACACAGGAGTATATTTGCCTTATTTGTATATTGAGGAGAACCGAATAATAAACAGCATCATACATTGAAATTCAAACATTGAAAACTGCATATATGTGCGTCTATGTTAATCTCACACACTCACACACACACACATATGCACGCATGCGCACACACACATACACACACACACACATACACACACATATATGTATATATATACATTCTCCTTTAATCATTATCACACTTCATCACTGTCTTACCAAAGCCTATTCAAGTATACATTCCCCTTTACTCATTGTCATGCTATGTCACAGTCTTACCAAAGCTTATTTAAGTATAAAATCTCCGTTACTCATTATAACACTTCATCACTGTCTTACCAAAGCTTATTCAAGTATAAAATCTCTTTTACTCATTATAACACTTCATCACTGTCCTACCAAAGCTTATTCAAGAATACATTCTCATTGACTCAATGTCATGCTACATCACAGTCTTCAGAAACCTTTTCAAAAACGAAGTCAAGAATACTAACAGTCTAGCATTCTCTGCATGTTGTAAAAATAATCTTTAGAGAGTTGGCATGAACCTAGCTACCTCATCTCAAACTGTACCTGTTAAATCATACAAGTCATGACCACGTCTGTAAATAACTTGGTAAAATTTTTTGAAGGCCTGAGCTCCACTGGGAGATAAAAGGCATAATATAAAAATATAAAATATTTAGTCCCTAGAGATAAATAAACATTGCAAGTAAAAATATAAAGCATAGTATTTACATTATTCATAGTTCAGAAGGTTTAAAAGAAAAATTTCTAAAACATGCACGATTTTATAACAAAAGTAATTTATTTGTGTCAAAACGGTATTCTATTCTCAACAGAATGATATTTCTTAAATAAAAGCTTCCAAAATCTGCTTGAAGGACTATACTTCGTTAGGAGATACAAAGCAGAATTAAAAAGTAGAAGACAGACAGTTCCTGTAGGTAGATGACACCAACAGCAACAAAATTGCAGAGAACAAGAATAAAACATGTTTGGTTGTTTTACAACTGTGTAACCTATTTGTGTTAACATAGTCTTCTGTTCTTAACAGAGTGATGATATTTCTCGCATGGAAGCTTCAGTCAAAATTGTAGAACGTATGGTTAACCAGAACACATATGATGACATCGCTCAAGGTAACTAACTCTTGTTGTTCATATAGTCTCCCCGTATGGGTTTCAGGGTCCCGTTCTAAGCACACACAAAAAAGGAACAGACCCACTGCCTGCTAAAAAGCATGTCGTAGGGGATGACTAATTAGGGATGCTTCCTTTGAAGTCAAAGTGCATCTGCCTGAGAGACAAGGAACCAGCAGTCTGCATACAGATAAGTCAGATCTGTAAAAGGGATGTGCATGCAAAACTCAAATTCTGAAACAAACTAAATGTCCAGAAGTGGATGAACAACCAGAACTTTCCGATGGAATTTACAGCCGGTGAATGCTAAGAAGTCTGGAAAGATAAGGTGACAAGGAAGGAAATTTCCACCACCTCATATGCTGTACCCTAGAATGTTGGATGGTCAAACACTTCACATCTCAGTGGCAGTGTCAACTTTTTTTTTTCTGGTTGTATTCAATGGTTCACAGTACCGGCAACTTTTCTTTTCAGATGCCAATTTTTTAACGATACTGTATTACAAGGGCCCGCGGCTAGTTGCTTGCCTGCAGACTGGAAGGTCATAGGTTTGGGTCCTGGAGGAACCAAGCTTGTAAAACAAATGACCTCGGCTGCCAGGTCGACCCACCCTTGAGTGGATACCAGGTAAAAGTCCTAGGAAGTAAAAACGGGCAGCCTGATGCTGACCACATCGCCAACCAAGTGCCAATTGGTCTATAAAATATAGATCTAGCCCTATATGTCCAATGGGCCTGATTGCATGAAAAAAAGGGTCCTTGACTTGACTGTATAAGACACTTTGTTGTGGTTTAGTGGCACCTGTTTAAGATACTTAGTAATGAGTACCAACATATTTTTCCAAGTAAAAAAAACCCGGGATCACCTACCTTTCATTGTGTATGTAAATAATGTCACATATCTTTCTCTTCTAACATGTGCACAGACTTTAAGTATTGGGAGGATATTTCTGATGACTTCAGAGACCAGGAGGGAACACTGCTGCCTTTGTGGAAGTTCACCTTTGAGAAGGCCAAGAAGCTGGCTGTAACATCCCTCTGCTGGAACCCGAAATACACAGACCTTTTTGCTGTGTCTTGTGGGTCATGTGAGTCAGTTAAGATTAGATCTGTTTTTGTCCCACTGACTTGACAGCTATGTTGGTTTGCTTTTGTTGACGACTTTCCAGACAATAGTGTTTTATATTGTGAGATTCAGGGAGAAAAATGACTTTGGCTCCTAGGTTGACCCAGCCTTGAGTGGGTACCGGGTGCAGTCCCGGGAAAGTAAAGACGGCTGGTGCGTATGGCTACTGATAACACCAGTTCTGTGTTGGTTTACTCTTCTTCTTTGGCTACCTGTATAGTGTTCATGTTTGGTGACACCTCTTTTGAACTGAAGGAAGTTCTTGTAGTCTTTTGAGTGTTGCAGATTCAGTGTTGTCTCCTGAGTCATCTTCTGGTCCTGCCTCCTTGAGAGCATTGAGAATATCGGCCCGGTCCATTGCTTTTCCTGTACCTACTGTGGCCCTGCCAGCAAGCCTATCCGCTCATTCATCCTCTCTTACTACAGAGTGTCCTGGCACAAAAGTGAAACTATTTTCTTTCAGACGAGATTTCCTCTTGGAATACATGTGTGGCCAGCAAGA
>CAJHNH020001197.1:142500-170000 GCA_905116865.2 Candidula unifasciata
TGGCATAAGGGTATATGCATTTGCCAGATTCAGTCCCTAGAAGTGATACAATTATTTTCTAACTAGCACAGTTTTGATGTTGACAAAAGTTTATAAAAATTAGTTTAAGATATTTTTTTTTAATTTTGAGATATCTAGAAAGGAAAAGTAATGAGAAAGTGAACTGGGCCCTTTATCTGATATGCTATGTTATAAAATATGTAAAGGTTCTAGATTGTATGAAGATCTCATATTTCTTACCCCCCAGTGCTAGTATCTGCCATGCCTACCCCTTTTCCCTTGGAATTTATAATTAAAACACAGTTTGTATTTTTCTTTTAAACCATAAATTTATATAAATTTATACATAAAAATTAGTTGTGTATCCTTTACAGAATGTTGCAGAACCAACCCCAGCAAATTTATACATAAGAAAAGTAAAAAACTAAATTAATGGCCAATTTCCATACTATAAGTGATATTGATATAGGCTGCTGGCCAAATATTCCTAATCCTTTCAGTCCCAAACTGTTGCTACTTTAATTCCTTCTTCCTCAAGGAGTTGAGATTGAAAGCAATAAATACTTTCGTTTGACACAGTGGGACAGAAGTTAAACATTCAGTCGATAGCCCGTATTATGCTAGCCGACCTTACTAGAACATTTTTAGGTGCCCATTTTAAACTGGGTCAGTTTAGGGGTCCAGTGACTTGTACAAGTCTGCCTCGATGGAAATTTGAACCTACGACTACTAGGTTAACAGTAAGAGACAGAGACAGGATCATTAAAAACCTAAAATGTGTTTGTTGTTGAAATAAATATCTTCTTTTTTCTTCTTCTTCTGCCTTCTCCTTGAGAAGAGTGGTTGGCATTTTATGACTAGGCTGAGAGTTCTTCACTTTTTTGGCCCAACACATCTGATTTTAACACATCTTTAATAAATTGTTTTATGACGTGCTTGTTAAAGGGCAGCGGGTCTGTTCTTTCCCTATTCCCCATCCCCCAAAATGGGGCCCCATTACACCCATAGGTGAGAAATAAATGAGTTTCTTGAACATGGAAGGTCTGGGCAATACGGTCAAAACAGCTTGGTTATATCTAAGATGTAATAATAAATTCTTTTGGGTTTTCCTTTAAGAAAGCTATGAAGCATATTATGTTATTTTCTCGATAGTAAATATTCACATTATAACAAAATAAATACATTTCTCTAAAAACTTAATGTATGTATCAACATCCTCCTAGCATACACCAGTAATTTCTGCCATTTTTGTTTCCAGTATTATTTATTTCTTTTATTTTCTTTGTGACTTACTATGGCCTCAAGAAGGTGACTATAAATTGTCTTTTTATTTTTTTTACTTTCGATTTTGTTATTAGTACTGATTCTTTCATTACTCAATGCAGAATGAATTAATTTTCCAAGATGTCATCAGGCTGAGTTTGCCTGATATGACAGCAGAAGGCCCTGATGGTATCAAAGTTCCTACAACAGGTTTGTATGATTTTGGGTCAACAAATACATTTTAGTTACAGTATGCACCCTGGCTTTAGCTGAATCACCTTCATGTTCTTAAATCTTTTCTCAAGCATCGCATTAATTATGCATGGATATCTATGTTCTTTGGTTAAGGATTGCATTCATTGCCTCCTTCTAGTCCTTAACATGTAGACAGACTGGTTCAGATATAAAGGTAAAGGACCCTTTTCCACAACTTTGAGGGCATATAGGGCTAGACTGATATTTCATAAACCAATAAGCATTTGGTGGGTGATATGGTCAGCACCGTGCTGGTCACCTTTACTTCCCATTACTGCGCCTAGTACCCACTCAAGGCTGGGTCAATCTGGGAGTAAGTCATTTTGTTTTAGAAAGTCCGGCAGGGCCCGAACACACGACCTTCGATCCACGGGCTAGCGGATTGTGAAATACTGAGTGGTAAATTCATACATGACAAGCTAGATGTGGTTAAGGCCATTTGGCAGCAATCAAACAAATAAGTAATTACTGTCTGAAGAGAATAATACAACAGGAAGCAACCAGGGGATCTGGCTGACGCTTTATGCTTACAGAAAGGCAAGATGGACACACACATTCATACTGCTACTGGTGCAGTTGGGACTGGAACTCTGCACAGACTGCAGAAGAGGGAAATGTCCCATGTGCTGTGATCTCGTCTCATCTCATCATGATCCTCTGGTACCTTGCTGTGTCAGGGTGAAGTATAATGTACGGGAAAGTGCCTGTTTGTGCGCTTTGTAAATTGGGATTCCCAGGGACTCTGTTATTCCCTCTGTTCATTGTATTGTAAGGTCGGCCTCTTCTTCACTTCCCGCATGGTCTGTAACATCAATGGTCTGTAACCATTTTACCTGTTGTCTTCTAATGAAATCCAGAGCTTCTAATGAAATCTAGAGCTGCTGCTACCCCCATTCTACTTCAGACTTCATGTTCCTGATCTTATGTCTTATTTTTATATTGAGAGCCCCTCACAGGAATGTCATTTCAGTTGTTGTAATTTTTTTCTCTTTTTTTGGGGGGGGTTGGGGGGGGGGGGGGGGGGGGTCATTTTCTAAGTCTGGCATTGGTAGCACAGGGTTGGCAAGAAGATTGTTTCATAGAGTGCTCTTATGGGTTCTGCTGACTTATGTTTGTTTCTTAGTATTGGTGACATTTGCCCAATAAGTTGGTTTGCTCTGTCATATCTGTCATCAATCTCATCTTCTGTTTTGCCAGCTGATGATATTATGCTTTCTAAGTATTTGAAGTTTCTTTTTGTTTCAGATTGCTTTAGTGCTATGATATAAATTCTTAACTTAAATGTAGTCCCACAATAAATATTGCCATTAGGGTGGGCAATGCTAGCTCTTTAAACATTCTTGACCTTAACAGATGATGTGGGAGTGGCTAGTGCTCTCCCTTGTCATGTTTCTTTCACAGACGTCCTGTAAAATAATGGAAATTATTTGGTACCCTTATTTGAGTGGTCCCGAAATCTCAGCCACTTATTGTGGGAGGGTATTCTTAATGCTAGCTGGTGTTGCTAGTCACACTTGTGTCACCATGGGCTGTGAGCACCATGTCTGCCTATAGCACAATAGAACACTGTTGTCCGGAAAAACGTCAGCGTTCAACAGTATTTATGAGATTAAGTTGGCTGCAGTGTCAGAAATAAACATCCTACTACGTCTGGATTTGAGTCTAGACCACTGTCTTGGCAGGCAAGTGCACTAATCGCTATTTCTCATTTATATCTGAAACAAACTTTGTATACTGTGGTAGATACATGCAGTTTTTTCTTTTTTTAATTTAAATATTGTATATCCCTGTGTAGATTCCAGGGCCCATTGTGAGGGGGGGGGGAAGCCCCTCCTCCCTCCCACCAGTAAGTATGTCATAAGAAGCAACTTCTTCTTCTCCTGCCTTTCTATCCCCCAATGGTGCATAGGCCCTCAACCAACTCACGCCAAGTCGTTCTATCCTTCGCCATTACATGGAGCTCTCCCCATGTCCTCCCAATCTTTCTAACCTCATTCTTAAGCTCTCTTCTCCATGTGTTTTTTGGCCTTCCTTTATTCCTATGCCCCTGTGGGTTCCAATGCAAAGACATTCTAGTTATGCTGTTCTCCTGTTTTCTCAGTGTGTGCCCTATCCAACGCCAGCGTCTTTTCCTCACCTCCTGATCCACTGGAGCCTGTTTAGTTCTCTCCCAAAGTTCTACATTAGTTATTCTATCATACCATTTTATTCCCTCTATTCTGCGCAGGCACCAGTTAATGAATGTCTGTAATTTATTAGTAATTGCCTTCGTTGTTCTCCATGTTTCCGCCCCATACAATAGTACTGATTTGACATTAGAATTAAAAATTTTTAGTTTAGTATTTCTTTTAATTTCTTTTGACCTCCACAAATTCCCTAGTGCTATGAAAGCCCCTCTTGCCTTTTGTATTCTTATTTTAATATCTCTATCAGTTCCTCCATCTTTATCTACATTACTGCCTAAATAGGTGTACGACTCCACGTCTTGAAATGGGGTGCCATTAAGAGAAACCACATTACTATTTGCCTGATTTATTCTCATTATCTTTGTCTTTCCTTTATGAATTTTCAGACCAAGCTGCTGTGATCTCGCATTAAGTATATTTAATTTATCTTGTATCTGATTCCGTGAATGGGACAGAAGGGCAATATCATCAGCGAAGTCCAGATCATCAAGCTGTTTTGTAGGGGTCCACTGAATTCCAAGCAACTAATTATGGATAATTCCTTCAAAGTTGGAGTACATTTGCCTGAGAGGTGGGGAACCACAGTCTGCATACAAATAAGCCAGATAGGTAAAACGAATGTGCACACAAAACTCAAGTTCTTTAACAAGACCAAAGTCCAGAAGTGGATGAACAACCTGACTTTCTGCCGGAGTTTACAGCTGGTGAATGCTAAAAAGAAGAAGAATCTGTTTCGTAAAATACTTTCAGATTTCATGAAAATAGTGAAAGAAATTAACATCTTTAATTTGTCTGTGTTTAGGTTGTGGTACAACATTTGATTTCCACCAACACAAAGATTACCTATTTCTTGTGGGTACAGAAGAGGGCAAAGTTCACATCTGTTCAAAAGCGTATACCAGCCATTTCATTGACACAATTGATGCCCATACTATGGCGGTTTACAAGGTAATCAACACACAGAAGTTTTCTGCTTTTGTGGCTGGTTGGTTTTGACATTGGAATTGTAGACAGTTTCAGTAAATAGATTGGTTATTTAATAGTTTGATGATTTTATTTCCTATATTATACAATACTAACTTTTACCACAGATTAACTAGTTTTTGTTTTCTGTGTAAACTAGTGAAAAAATTGACAGTAAAGTGAACAATTATTTTATTATTTCTACTGGGAATTTGTAATTAGAGTACATTGTTAAGCTGCTCTCGGAACACTAAAACTGTTTCTGGAAGTTAGTATTTTTTTGTTTTGTTTCCAGAGTGATTTAAAGCTGAAGACTTCCTTTTCTGTAGACTGAAAAAAAAAAAATCGAAACTGTTACTCTTGTACTTTGAATGACCAAATCATTGTTACAGATTCCATATTTAAAATAAAGAAATGTACCTTATATGGGGGGAAATACTAGAAAAGAGCAACATATGACAGAGAAAGAAAATGGAAAGCTTAATCAGCTAGACAGCAAGTATCAGCTAGGCAGCAAGTATCAGCTAGGCAGCAAGTATCAGCAAGGCAGCAAGTATCAGCTAGGCAGCAAGTATCAGTTAGGCAGCAAGTATCAGCTAGGCGACAAGTATCAGACAGGCAACAAGTATCAGCTAGGCAACAAGTATCAGCTAGGCAGCAAGTATCAGCTAGGCAACAAGTATCAGCTAGGCAACAAGTAACAGCTAGGCAACAAGTATCAGCTAGGCAACAAGTATCAGCTAGGCAACAAGTAACAGCTAGGCAACAAGTATCAGCTAGGCAACAAGTATCAGCTAGGCAACAAGTATCAGCTAGGCAACAAGTATCAGCTAGGCAACAAGTAACAGCTAGGCAACAAGTATCAGCTAGGCAACAAGTATCAGCTAGGCAACAAGTATCAGCTCGGCAACAAGTATCAGCTAGGCAGCAAGTATCAGCTAGGCAGCAAGTATCAGCTAGGCAGCAAGTATCAACTAGGCAGCAAGTATCAGCTAGGCAGCAAGTATCAGCTAGGCAGCAAGTATCAGCTAGGCAACAAGTAGGCAATAATATAGCCAAAAGTAAGCAAAGTAATGCACAATGTAAAGGATCGTTTTCATGCCTCGTTCTCATGGTTTTGGGACAGCAGTACAAGGTTCGCACTGTGGAAGAGATTTGGACCTCACCATGTAATATTTCCAAAGGTGTCAGTGGTACACTGTAGTCAACTTTCATTGTGGAGACGGCAGTTTAAGAAGAATTCATGCCTTTATCACAACAGGCATATAGTGATAGACGTTTATTTTTCAGACCAGTCAGCACTCAACGGGTGAGTGGTCATTGTTACACTGACCGCTTGTATTTACCTAATATCTATTTTAGGTGGGGTCGACCTAGAAGCCAAGGTCATTTCTGAAAAAAAAATCTGCCTTGATGCAGATTTGAACCCTAGTTCTTCAGGTTGTAGATGTACATCTAGCTACATTTGGCTCTCTAAAACAACTTTCAAAATATCAGATGTCCAAGAGGCTTTATGTCTTGACTGCTGATATCTGCTCCAGTCCAAGTAGCCGAAGAAGAAGAAGAAGAAGCAGAAGAAGAATTTAAACAAAACACTTATTATTTCAAATTAATTTACATTTTTATTTTGTAAGACATTACCATACATATTTTCTAAATGCCTTTTATCTCTATTGACTTAATATATTGCCACACAGTGACTTGTGCATTAGGCTTGTATAGAATATCTTAAAAATGTAAACTAACAATTTTAATTTAGAGTCCAGTAACTTAATAATGAATGAATCATCATCATCATGTAGCAGGTCCTTTGCAGAACTTCGCTCTCATCAAAGTCTGCCTGAAAGAAACTCGGTCTCTCGCCAGTTCTCCCACCTCATGTACTTTCATACTCAAGGAGTCACTTATATCCTGTGCCCATCTTCGTGTCGGTCGGTCCCTGCCCCTCCTTCCTGGTACCATGCTTTCTGCTATAATTTTTTTTCCAGTCCGTCGTGGTGCTTGATATGACCAAAATATTTCAGCTTCTGTTACAGAATGCTGTTTATTAGCCAATCTTCCTTGATGTTCAGATCTTTCAAGATGTCAGTATGAATTAATACTACTTAATAATGAAGGACATAGTTAACAGTAAATTACCATGTAATGTTTCAAAATGATATACAATCTGAATCATGAGTGGCATTGCATAATCTGGTGCTATACAATTTGTGCTGGCAAATGTTATTGATTAATTTATATTGTAATTTTCAGGTTTGCTGGAATAAATTTCATCCAAAGATTTTTATCACATGCAGTGCAGACTGGACTGTGAAAATCTGGGAGATGACAGACAAAATGGACAAACATGTTGCTGGGAGTAACAGGTACATTTCTGAAATTACCTTTCATAGAGAAAATTAAATGAGTTTACAGAAGCTATATTAAAAGCAGCCAAAGAAACCATACCTCGGGGTTCAAGGAAAGATTACATCCCATTTTGGTCCCAACAAATTCAAGACCTCCACCAAACTCTCTCAGAAGCAAGAGATAGAGTAGAAAGCAACCCAGTGGTAGAAAACAACATTGATTACAAAGCAGCAGAAGCTAAGCTAAAAAAAGAAACAATCCAAGCAACTAGGAAGAGCTGGAAAGACAAAACCAAGAGCCTAAGTTTTGAAAAAGATGGGTCCAAACTCTGGAAACTAGTCAAGTGTCTAAATAGAGAAGCCCAACAAGCCAATCCAGTAGTAATAAATGAGGGCAATGAGATTAGATCTAGAAACGATGCTGCAAATATCAGTTTAAATCTGCTAGTGATATTATTATAGAATATTCCAGAGAAGATGAGGTAGTACAAAGAATTAAAGAACTCGAGAAAGCCAGCAAGAGTAAACCAGCAGAGAGCATCATGACAGATAAATTCTCAATGAGTGAACTTAACACAGGACTCAACCAGCTGAAATCCAACCAAGCTCCTGGCTCAGATAAAATCACGAATGATATGTTACTACACATGGGTCCAAGTGCCAAAAAGAAATTATTAAACATCTTTAATGCCAGCTGGATTTTTAGTATAGTTCCTCCAGCCTGGAGGAAGTCTGAAATCTTTGTAATCCTGAAACAAGGAACGCCAAAGAACAATGCAGACAGCTACAGACCCATCAGCCTCACTAGCTGTCTGTGCAAACTATTTGAAAGATTATTGAACAACCGATTGACCTGATTCTTAGAGAAAAACTTCAAACTAATGGAGGAACAGGCAGGTTTTCAACGTTGTAGATCAACAGAAGACCAAATTACATTTATTGCTCAACACCGTGAAGATGCATTCCAGGAAGAAAAGCACACTATTGCAGTCTGGGTGGATATGGAAAAGGACTTCGACAAAGTGTGGAAAAATGGGCTGAAACAAAAGCTACTTTAAAGTGGAATATCCCATCACATGCTAGGGTGGATCGTAAAATATCTTGAAAATCGATCTGCAAGAGTCAAGATACAGGGTTCAAGGAGCAGATCAGTCACAATGAAACATGGAGTTCCACAAGGCCGAGTTCTGTCCCCAACTCTTTTTCTAATTTACATTAACGACATAAAATCAACCCTCTGTAATGCAGTTCAAGCTCTTAAGTATGCCGATGATCTGGCGCTGCTGAGTTCAGAGGAGGACACTGGAAAAGCACAGACAAGGCTTCAAGAATCCCTCAGAACTCTAGAGAGGTGGTCCAATAGTTGGTACATGCCTGTAAATGGGGCCAAAACCACACACACACCATTTACAGTCTCTCTACCAAACCCCAGAAAGTTTCACTTACATATTGCAGCCAGGCACTGAAACATGATGACTCACCGTCATATTTAGGAGTAATCTTTGACCCAAGACTCACATGGAGAAAACAGAAAAGATACAGAGCAAGGGACTCAAGAGAACCCAACTGATGAGGAAGTTAGCTGGAACAGACTGGGGAGAAAACCTCAATGTCCTTATGAGGACCTATATACAGGCTATGTGAGGCCAACACTAGAATATGGAATAGCTGCTTGGGGCATAGCAGCTAAATCAAATTTTCAGAAAGTCTCAAAGATCCAATACCATGCTCTCCGTATTATGACAGGGGCAATGCGCTCCACGCCCATATCAGACATGGAAACAATTACTGGTCTCCATGATCTGGAAGATAGGAGAGACACAAAGCTCCTCACCCAGCTCTCCAAATATCACCACTTAAAAGAACAACCCATGCACAGCTGACTGCAGAAACCCCAGAAGGCTAGACTAAAGAGAACCTGTTTTATTAAGAAGGCAAATACCAAGTTCCCTGTCCTTAAACTCCCTCCCATAATACCAAATGTTCCACTTAAACCTTACAACGACTGCCCCCCCCCCCCCCCCCCCCCCCCCCCCTTTGGCTTAGGGAAAGCCTACCAACAGTCAGAACCACTGTAACAGGGATCTCCTCCAAATCATCAATGAGCAGCACTGATATGAAATCAACTACAGAAGGAGAGATCAATACACTTTATCCACACCAGAGTTGGATTCGAGTGTAGACAGATGGTTCAGACAAAAGAGCAGTAAGAGACGGAGGAGGAGGAATATACATAGAATGCCCAAATGGTTTAAAAATCAACCAGGCTGTACCAACAGGTTCATATTCCTCCAATTACAGAGCAGAGGCAGAAGCACTTCTAGCGGCATGTTCTTTCCTGAATGGACAACAGCACAGCAAATATAGCAGAGTGGCCTTTCTGACTGATGCTATGTCAGTTCTACAAGCAATTGTTAACCCAAAAGACACTCAGTTTGTAGACTTGATGCAACAGCTTATTTACTTAGGCTCTTCAGTAGAACAATCTGTACTGCAGTGGATTCCAGGTCACTGTAGCTTGGAAGGCAATGAAATAGCGGACAGATTGGCCAGAAGCGGCAGTGACATGGTACAACCAAATAGCTACTTACCCACCAAGAGACGAAAACATTAATACAATCTAGTATCCAAGAAAGGTGGCTGGATACCCACACCAGATTTTCTCCCCAAGACTCACTTCATCGACTCTCTAGAGAGGGACAGTGTATTATATTAAGACTAAGGACTGGGCACAACAGATTTCGTCAACATATGTTCAAATTTTTCGGTTTAGGAAACACAGAGACGTGTCCCTGCAGCGTGGCACCCGAAAATGCTGAGCATGTGCTCCAATACTGTCAACTGTATGCTGACAACAGAGACGCAATCTGGCCTGTTCCAACCACAATGAAGACAAAACTGTATTGTACACAAGAGGATATGGATTGCACGATAGCTTTCATAAAGGCTACCGGCCTCCTGATATAAGTTTTCTGATAGAAAGATCGAAGAAGAAGAAGAAGATTGCCAACTCTGAAGTGTGCATTTTTATGTACATACCTCATATGTTAAGTATCTGTCTGTGTGTATTTGAGGAAGAGACTGAGTAAGATAGATTAGAGATATAGACTATAACTTGGAAGATTTAAAGTATAATTGTGTAACTAAAGTTCACAGACTGTGTCCTAAATGTCTTAGTATGAAAGCTGTAGCAGTTATACAATTTTCACTGATTGCTAACTCATGATTTATGCTACAGAAATAGTATATCACCTATTTAATTTTATAATGTGTGCATTTTTTAAAAGAAGTTATAATTTTCATTAGGTAATTTTCAGATTGTTTCACTGACTTTAATTTGGCAGGAAGCCCCTTTTTTCCTTTGATCTGAACAACTCTGTAGGAGATGTTGCATGGGCTCCTTATTCCTCTACTGTGTTTGCTGCTGTGACTTCAGATGGAAAGGTAGGGGGCAAACGTACAGTCTGGTCTGAACTTTTAGGGGACATTTGTAAAGTCATGTCTAGTTTATCCCATTGTAGGTTAGGGGACCTCATTTTTTTTTGGGGGGGGGGGGGGAGAATAGACCCCTCTCTCCCTTTCAAGAAGCATTTCATAAAGGTAACTAATTAGCAGTTGGTTTTTTTAATCAGATTTGATGGGCCGAAAGATGCAAATATTGCAGACTGGCTGTAAACCGTAACACAGCATGACAACCACCTTTTAAAGGGTGAATGCAGAAGAAGAAGAAGAATTTCCTGTTTTCTTTTGACATGTAAAAGGCAGTGACATTCCACTTCTTTGTCTTCATTAGCACATTAGCAAGTTACTACAGTCATACCTGCTCCAATTTCTTCCCGTTGATTACAAAAAGAGAATCTAAGTACGTGCACAGTAGTACTGGCAAGGATCAGAATGTGTGTTTCCCTGTGTGGGTTCCGGGGCCCCATTGTGGGGAAACAAGAATAGACCCACTGCCTCCCCAACAAGTACATCATAAGAGTTGACTAATTAGGGGCTTCCTTCAAAGTCGGAGTGCATCTGCCTGAGAGGCAAGGAACCAACAGTCTGTATACAGTTAAGTCAGATCTGTTAATTGGATATGCACACAACACTCAGGTTCTGAAACAAGACCAGAGGTGGACAAACAACCAGAACTTTTCGCCAGAGTTTACAGCCAGTGAACGCAATGAAAAAGAAGAAGAAGAATGTGAGTGTACCAGCATCACACAAACTATTTTGAACATTTTTTGGGGTAGCTGTTTTAAGTAGCAGTGTGTTAACTGACCTAGGTTTTCCTAGTTTCTAGCTACCAAGGAAATTTTAACATGCAAACAAATCCTCTTGAGTTTTTCACCTTTGTTCAGGAAGAAAAGGGCCCTATTTTCCCCAGTGATGCATCTGACATGTGGTCATCATCATTAAGTGCCTTTACCCACTAGTTTGGGCAATGATGCCTCTCCTCAACCCACAATTTGCAACTGCGTGTATCAGTGTGTGTGCTGACACCTATCCATGCCACGACAAAAGGCTATCAAGAATCTGTTGGCGCTGTCTTCCTCTGTCTCTCTTCCTCACATAACTTTGCACACAATTGGAGGATATCAGTTTAGCTGATAATACTATTCTGCTAAGTAAGAACTATGATGGCATGCAAGGAAACACAGATGATTTAGCATATAGCTTCAAAAGTCAAATTACAAACAAGTTATGACAAGACTTGAAGATTAAAGATATTTATAACAAATCAGGAGGAAGTCACACTAGAGATTTAAAAAAAAAAAAAGAATTACAGTAAAATATAACTTTACCTATTTATATAACAATTTTGATTGCTAAGGAACACAAAGAAAAGAAATTATGATACAGTTGGCAAGGCAACAACAGCTTGTAACAGCCTGAAAAAAATGTAACTCTAATTTAAATAGTTTTAAAACCAAGTTAAATATTCCAGTTCTAATTTTATTTAAATTCTTACATATGCCAGCAAAGTTGTAAAGCCACTAAATCCATGAAACAAAAAGTTAAATGCATTCAAAAACAAATGCCTGAGAAAATTTATCAACATTAAGTTGATGAGGTAAAAGATAAAGGTAAAGTTGGGAGATGTGAACCAGCATCATTGCACATGGTTATAAACCATAAGTGCTCTGCCACCAGTAACAGCGAGAAGAAACAGTCCGCCTGTGTCGCCGTTTGCATGCAACTCTGTAGCTACAGCGACGTTCCTCCATTTACCCCAGAGTGTTAACTCTAGTACCCATTCCCAAGAGGCTGGGTAAATCCCAGGAACCACCTGGTTTGAAACACTGTCCATGTGCTGCAGTGAGTCACAGCTGGGTTTGAAAGCGAATCTCCTATCAACTGCGCTAATGAGGAATTCAAGAAAGATCAAGAAATAAGAGAAATGTCTGATATAAACAGTTAAAGACAAGGAAGATGGTGATGTGCACATCCTGAGGAGAATCGAATAGAGAATCACCAGACAGGCACTTGTTGGAATCACATGGATTGCAGAAACAAGGAAGTCCAGAAGAAACCCTAAGACGTACGTTGATGACAGAGCTGAACTGAATTCCATCAGTGATATTGAAAGAATTGCACTGAATATAATTGAATGGAAGGATAAAACTGTAAACCCCAAGGAGTGATGATTTTGGGCTGGGTTGACATGGGAGTCCTATGTCAGTTATTTAAAAAACCTGTGTGAAATAAAATTTGAGACCTTCAAGCCATCAGCCATGGATATAGTTTGTGCTCTACCACCACTGCCTTACAATACTATATTCTCTGTTACTCGACTCCTTCTGTCCCAGCTAATGATTTTGTCAGCTTTGCTTTGACTATACTAAGAAGTGACTATACTATGTATGGAAGACACTATAGTAAAATATACAAGTAAAATATCAAACTCTTTTTCAGATTTTCAAATAACATGTGATTTGAAGCAATGTGATGTCCTGCCCCCAATTCTGTTCAATTTGGCCCTGACTGACTTTCTACCCCACCAGGACATCACACAAGTGATAAACACCCGATGACACAAAGTGCCACCATGTGGATGAGGATCGCCGTGGAGAGGTCCCAGAAACCGCGTTCAGACAATTGGCCATATTTATGGCCTGCCTATATTGCGGCCCCCAGGGTGGGGCTTCAAATAAAAAAAAATTGTGTCCTAAAAAGGACGAAACTGGATAAATTTGGCCCTGGAGAACATTATAAGAAAGGAGAAACAAGATTGTACTATAAGAGAAACTACAAGATTGCTTGATATGCAGATGACATAGTTACAGGTGGAGAAATTGTACTAAAGACAGTGAAACACTGATTCACTTGAAGGAAGCAGCTCAACAATATTAGTTGTTACTTTATCTTATGTCCTTAATAATTTGTCTTACCAACGCTGTCCTAATTTTTTTTTCCTTAAAAATTCTGTCCTAGTTATCTCTCTTTTCCCTCAGACAGTTGATTTGACCCCTTGTTTCTCAGTTATTGTTTTACTTTTTTTTTATAGGCTAGACATGTATTGCTTGAAGAAAAAACACTTATTATGTTCTACCAAGGCTTTTATGGTAAATAAAAATAACACTAGAACCTACTATGCCAGTCATTTGGCAAGCAAAGAATATGAATATCGCTAGATACCTCAACTTATTTAGAAAAAAAAAAATTGCTTACAAAATACTATCCTCGTCGTCCTTATGTGGGATGCAATTTTTAGATAATTTGAAGCCACACCATGGCTTTTTCTGGGGGCCCTTAATACAGCCACGCCTTAAATATGGCCTAATGGGGTATCTGGGACCTCTCCACAGGTCATCCTCATCCGCATGGTGGCACTTTGTGTCACCGGGTGTTTATCGCTTGTGTGATGTCCTGGTGGGGTACAACTCACCTAGCTTACCTACCTGCTTACAAAATCAAACTTATCATATTTTTTAACAAGTTACAAAGAGCGGTATGTGAGGTGGTTGAGGACTGGTGTTCCCTTAGGATATGAAAAGCAGTGAAAAAAGAAACAATTACATCTCATTTATTTTAGGTTAGTTTGATTAGTTATGACTTTGATTAGTTATGACTTGACAAGAACAACAACAAAAATTACATCATAGTTGTTTTGTGTCAACAGGCTTTTGTCTATGATTTAAATGTCAACAAATATGAACCACTCTGTGAACAAATGGTAGCCCAGAAAAAGAAAACCAAACTGACTCATGTTGAGTTCAACCCATCCTCTCCAACTGTCATAGTGGGAGATGACAGGGGAAGTGTTGTGGACCTGAAACTGTCACCAAATCTGAGGAAAATGAAAGCTGTAAGTTTAATTGACAAGTTTGCTATAACCTGGTGACTTCTGTTGTTGCAGCCTGCTTTTCTATAGCCTGGTTGCTTCTCTTTATTATAACCTGCACGTTACTTTTGTGGTTTCTCTTCGCTTTAACCTGCTTGTTTCTTTTTTTGCTGTAACCTGGTGGCTTCTCTCTGCTGTAACCTGCTTGTTTCTTTTTTTACAATGACCTCCTGGTTTATTTTTGCTATAACCTGCTTGTTTCTTTTTTTGCTGTAACCTGGTGGCTTCTCTCTGCTGTAACCTGCTTGTTTCTTTTTTTACAATGACCTCCTGGTTTATTTTTGCTATAACCTGCTTGTTTCTTTTTTGCTGTAACCTGGTGGCTTCTCTCTGCTGTAACCTGCTTGTTTCTTTTTTTACAATGACCTCCTGGTTTATTTTTGCTATAACCTGCTTGTTTCTTTTTTGCTGTAACCTGGTGGTTTCTCTTTGCAGTAACCTGCTTGTTTCTTTTTTACAACGACCTCCTGTTTCTCTTTATAACCTGCTTGTTTCTTTTTTACAATGACCTTCTGGTTTCTCTTTATAACCTGCTTGTTTCTTTTATACAATAACCTAGTGGTTTCTCTTTTCTGTAACCTGCTTGTTTATTTTTTGCTGTAACCTGGTGGTTTCGCTTTGCTGTAACCTACATGTTTCTCTTTGTTGTAACCTGCTTGTTTCTCTTTTGCTATAATGTATATCAAATCAAAATAACAATAGAAGACAGAAGAAACTAGAGTAACCAGTAGAATATCATGAGTTAATGTAACAACAGATATATAATATAAGAGGAGTAACTGTCTTTGGACTCACCAGTGAATGCATGGTCAGTTGCTCATTGCTGAAAGAGTTAAATAAAATTTCTAGTCAATGTCTAACACCTAAACTCATTATCTATAACTGAGTTTCTGTTTAGAACTAATTAATCTGTTCGTTGTGTTTAAGTATAGGGTATACTGCACTGGTCTTGTTCTTTACCTCATGTTTGTTTTTCTCCAAAACAGGAGAAGAAAGGGGCCCCACCGGTTGACGAGGCCACAAAGATTCAGCGAGAAATTGAAAAACTGGACAGAATTCTTTTGATGGTCAGGGAACAGCCCACAGAAATTACAACTAATTAAAATTTTAAAACAGCTGATAGCAATTGTAGATATTTAGGCATAAATTGTATATATTGTGCTTGAATCATCTATTTGTACATTAATTGCATTGGGATAAAGCTTTTTTATCCTGGAGAATGTTAGAGAGAATCTGAAGATATCTAGTGGAGCTCTGGTATTATGTACTCAATTTCTAAAGTCAATTTGTGAACACAAATTAAAGAATAAGCTAACATTTCTTGTGTAAACTGATAATTGCATACATAAGACATAAAACTTAAGATAGGTTAGTTCTGTTTTTGAAAACCTTTACTCACTTTAGTTATAAAATTATAAACAATTGCCAAATATTGTCATCTGCATATCGCTTTGATTTTTTTTTTTTGGCGGGTGGCTGGGGGGGGGGGGGGGGGGGGGGGTTAATATTCTGTGTGTATACTATATGATTTCACCACAGGATATATGCGTGGTGTAATACTTCTTATTAGGAAAAGTTTCAGTTATTTACTTTATCTTATTTCAGTCCTAGTCATCCCCTTTTTGGATGCAATTTTTCGTTATTTGAAGCCCCACCCTGGCTTTAGCTGGGGGCCCTGAATATAGCTGGGCCACAATTGTGCTCATAACGGCAGAAAGAGGTTTCTGGGACCTCTTCTCAGGTGATGCCCATCTGCATGGTGGCACTTTGTATCACTGGGTGTTTATCGCTTGTGTGATGTCCTAGTGGGGCACAAGCAAGCAAGTATTTACATACAGATTGAAAACTGTTAACATTGTACCACAAAAGTAGGGGATAACGCATACATAGATCTAATCATGAACTCAGCTCTTTGCAGTGTGTAACAGCAGGGTGAATAATAATTATTCCATTATCTTTGTTGATCTTTGTTTTCACATTACTATAAAAATCCTTAGAGCCATAATATTTTGGTGGTTTGTGTGCTTGCTTACCAATATGATGGTCTGTAAGTTCAATTCCAGCAGCTGTAGGATTATTGTATCTCTCTCCAGCCAGTATGGCTGTGAGGTTGACTCTGTTTAAATACAATAGGTACTTGAGAATGAGCTAGGAATGATGATATGAGAATTATATGTTATGTCAAGTCAGGATCTAGTCTGCTTCAAAACTGCAGTGGTTGGGGCATATAGAGAGTTTGGCATCTAACACACTCAAAAACTCTATACACAAAAGAGGTGAATGAATGTAGACCATGGAGAAGACCAAAAAGTTGGTGGTGAGATAATATATAGGCAGATCTACAAACAAAAAAGTCATCATATGGAAAGATAAGGCCAGTCACAGAGGGAGATGGGGGATATAGGCAGCAAAGAACTTCAAAAGCTCAGAAGGTTGAAGAAGAAAATGATCTAGTTTTTTTTAAAGTCTGACACCTCATACATGTCCACAAGAGTAGCTGTATTCAGATTTCCTGTCACTGGTTTTAGAAAATCTTCAAATGTCTCAACATTGAATGGATGACAGATTGAAGGAAGTGACTAATAAGTGGGGAAGTAGAGTTTATACTTATCTACAATTTGTAGTTTCAACAAAATTTATGATTGTCTATGCTGCTCTCAGTGTTATTTTTTTTTGTTTCGTTTGCGGAAGTAGAGTTTAAACTTATCTACAATTTGTAGTTTCAACAATATTTATGATTGTCTATGCTGCTGTCAGTGTTATTTTTTTGTTTCATTTGGGGAAGTAGAGTTTATACTTATCTACAATTTGTAGTTTCAACAATATTTTTGATTGTCTATGCTGCTCTCAGTGTTATTTTTTTGTTTCATTTGGGGAAGTAGAGTTTATACTTATCTACAATTTGTAGTTTCAACAATATTTATGATTGTCTATGCTGCTGTCAGTGTTACTTTTGGTTTCATTTGAGGAAGTAGAGTTTTTACTTATCTACAGTTTGTAGTTTCAACAAAATTTATGATTGTCTATGCTGCTGTCAGTGTTATTTTTTTTTTTTTTTTTTGTTTCGTTTGCGTAAGTAGAGTTTATACTTATCTACAATTTGTAGTTTCAACAAAATTTATGATTGTCTATGCTGCTGTCAGTGTTATATTTTATTTCATTTCAGCATGTTTACTTTTCTCTCAAATACACAGCTTCTACATTCCATCATATTTAATAAAACTACAGAATGTGTGCCTATTTCACAGTTTAGACCTACACAAACATGTCAGTCTTTTTCTTTTTAACGTTCACTGGCTGGAAACTCCTGCAGAGTTGTTGCTGTTTATCCACTTCTCCTTCTTCTTCTTGTTCACCAGCTGTGAATTCCGGCGGTAAGTCCCGGTTTTTCGTCCAAATGGAATTTTGGCTTTTACCTTGACCTGAGTTTTGCGTGTACATCCGTTTTACTGGCTTATTTGTTTGCAGTTCTCGTTCCCCACCTCTCCGGCAGATGTACTCCGACTTCGAGGGAGTTTAACCTCTATTGACTTTGGTCTTGTTCCAGAGCTTGTCTTGCATGAAAATCTGTTTTACAGATCTGACTTCTTTGAATGCAGAATGCAGATTCCTTGCCTCTCAGGCAGATGCAATCTGACTTCAAAGGAATGAAAACTTGCCCGTTTATATATTGTAAGGGTACACATTTGGAGACTAAAGAGTGTCTAAAATTTAAGTAACAGACCCTTTTCTATGCCAGTGATTTGTCTGACAAATGATGTAAGACATATTTTATAGACCAATTATCTTTTTTTTTTTATGTTGTGGTCAGTATTATTTCAGCTGGCTTTACTTCCTAGGATATTACTTGATACCAATTTTAGACTGGATCAACCTAAAAGACAAAGTCAGTTAAAAATGAAGTATCCACTTCAGATTATGCAGATTCTTCTTCTTCTTGGCGTTTACTGGCTGTAAACTCAAGCGGAAAGTTTTGGTTGTTCAGCCACTTCTGGAATAAGTTTTGTTCCAGAACTTGAGTGCTATGTGCACGTTCATTTTACAGATATTTTTTGGGGTATGCAGATTGTTGATTCCATGCCTCTTAGGAAACCCCTAATTAGTCGACTAGTACCTCTTACTTGTTAGAGAGGCAGTGGGTCTGTTCTGGTTTTTCCCCACAATGGGGCCCCAGAACCCACACTGAGAAAATGCAGATTTGATCCAAATACGTTTAAGCTAGCCAGAAGGTGAGTATCTAGCCACTTAGCTACTGTGGCTCATGACAATTGCCAAGTAACACCTTTAGACCAGTTTTTAAAAAAAAAGTTACAAAAGGTAGCTCACATTATAACTCTCCGTGACTGCTGTTGTTGAGGACATTTACTTTCAGATCTGAGAGAGTCAGACTTAATCTTGTTAGGCAATATCACCCATCGAGTGCCAACTGGTCTAAATAAATATGAATTAAACACAATATGTCTGGTGTCACTATGGGTCATTTACGTGTACTGATTTTACTTTCCATGCAGAAAAATTACATCTACCTACTGTTTGCAACACTTTAGGGAACCAGTAGTAAAACAAAGAAGAGTCAACAACAAATCATTTTTGTTACATCATGGGTGTATCACTAGGAAAAAACATGGTACTATACATTCTTCTTCTTCTGTGTTCACCCTTAAAAGGGTGGTGGACATGTTCTGTTGGGGTTTACAGCTAGGCTGTAATTTTGACCCAACACATACAATTTCATCACATTCTTAATTAGTTTCTTTTTACAACATGCATATTGAGGAGTGATGGCTTTTAATTTCAGATTTTTTTTTTTAATCAAGCACATGGGGCTCCCTGGAACCAACTTGGCAAGATCCTTACATAAAATGTAAAATGATGAACTGATGGAAACTAGTTCCGGGGTCCTTTGTGGGGAAACAAAACAACAACCCCCCCCCCACCCCCACCCTTTCCCCAAAAAAGCGTGTTGTATGAGTTGACTAATTGGGGAGCTTTCTTTAAAGTCAGAGTGCATCTGCCTGATTCAAGAAACCAGCAGTCTACTCACTAATTAGTCTTTGAAATGTAGAACATAAAATACTGCTGAATATTTCTTGTGTCCATTCCTATTCAAGACAGTGTTGTACTAGCATTCAAGGCTCGTGAAATAATCCTTTCTAAATAGGATCAGAATGACACAGGAAAGCTTGACTAGTAGTAAGTTCTATTGTGTGTGTGTACACATATATGAGATTAGAACTGTGATTCTCCTTCCTCTCATTCAGACTACAAAAGTCAGTGACCTTTTTTTTTCAAAGTTATTTTTGAGGTTTTTCTTAATGTGTGCCTCTCTTTGTTTGCCTTTATCCTTAGCTTTAGCAGTCATTACTCTCTTACACTGCTTTTTAAACACCTACATTTGTCCTCAGTCTAATTACAATTAATGTCCGGTTCCCTCTATTATTATCACAAATATCTTCATACTTTGCATTGTGTGACTTTCTTATTCAGGCATTAAAACAGTTTTTTAATGATTTGCTTGAATTTGTTGTTCATATTTCACAACCATGGACTTCATATAGATTTAATGTCCTTTTTTTTTTTTTAAATAGTAAATTAGAAAAGCACCGCTTTTCACTTCATGTGGGTAATTGAGTGAGAGGTGCTAGCAAAATTTTTTTTTAACACCAATTATTTCCTGATGAACGATGAAGCCAGTTAGATGGGATACATTCCAAAAAGACAAAGAACTAAGAGAAATGTCTAAACAACCACTCATATCAACAGTTATAAGACAAAGAAAATGCGGACAAAGTAACAGATCAATTTTCTTATTTACATAGTAATTTTGATATTAAATAAATAAAAAATAAAAATTCTGACACACACTGGCAAGGCATCAGCAGTTTTTAAAAGCCTTAACAAAATACAAACTCTAAATTGTATAGTTTTAGAACAAAATTACAGATTTTCATATCTAATGTTACTTCAATTTTAACATATGCCATGAAAGTTGGGAGAACCACTAAAGACATGGAACGAAAGTTAAATTGTATTTAAAAACAATATCTCCGGAAAATTATGAACACAAAATGGGGTGAATTTAAGAGGGGTGAAAAAATTAGAAAAATGTCTGGGCAACCACTTGTATCATCAGTTATTAGACGCTACACTGGACACACCCTGAGAAGAAAACAGCAGATAATTACCAAACGGGGACTAAAATGGGAAATAAAGAGATTTAGAAGGTGAGGATGCCTAAAATACTCTAAAATGAAGAGTTATGAGAGAGGCCACAGATGCTGGACTAGATTCCATCCATGATACTGAATTAACTGCGCAGGAATGAACAGAATGGAGGAATAGACTGCGAGAACTATGTGACATATAATTGCGCCACAGGACAATAAATGAATGGATAAATACTGGCGACATCATGAGAATAAGCAGACAGAGAATCGCTAAACAAACACTTAAATGGAAAAACAAATGGTTTGCAGCAACAAGGACGCTGAAAATAAAATAAACCTCAAGATGAATGTTGTTGAAACAGGCCAAAGCTACTGTACTGGATTCCATCCACATTGTCAAAGGGATTGGCAGAATAGGGTGGAATGGAGAATTAGACTGTGAGCCCTATGTGACATATAACGGCACCACAGAGTGGTGATGATGTAATTAATAATGTCCTGCTTACCATTAACCCCAATCAATTCCATTGTACCTGTTTCTATGCTGGGTCAAAAGGAAAGCCCAATCATCATCATCATCATAAACCACTTGTGCCGTAAAGCGACGTGGGGAGGAATAATTTGCGTTCCAGTGCATGTTGGCTGCCACTGGCTATTGTCATGCCGTGAAGGCGTAGAGTGTCTTTAATGTTGTCGATTCATATTTTCCGCGGCCGTCCTCTTGCTCTTGTAGTTGGTCTTCTGAGATGTAGTGCTTGTGATGGTATTTGATCTTGCTGCATTCTAACGAGATGGCCAAACCACTTGATCTGCTGTTTCTCGATGAATCTAGTACAAGGTGTCGTTTCCACAATTTGCCTGATAGTTTCATTATTCACTCGATCTTGTATGGTTAGGTTGGCTGCTTTTCTCAGGCACCTCATCTCGCAGGTGGTAATTTTGCGTATATGGGCTTTAGATAGTGTCCATGTTTGGCACTGGTAGCTTAATGTTGGAATAAATATGCTTTTAATAATCTGTTTCTTTGCACTCATAGTTATGCTTGGATGTCTTAATAATGGTGACAATTGGTATATAAGTGCACTTGCTTTCTGACATCTCGTTTCTATTTCTCTGTCAATTCTACCATCTTCTGTGAAAGCCCAATGTCAGTAAAAAATCTTATGATCTCAGGGATTCAAGCACACAACCATTGGGTCGGTGGGAAAGCATGCTATCCACTTCATCACCATGGCTCACTAAATACTTGTAAATACTTTTTCACTGTCAACATAAGCAAGTGTCCCTTTCGACCAGATCACGGTAGATGAATGCCATCTAAATATTGGATGTTTTCTCAGAATTACTGCTTTTTGAAGATGTGTGAGTTCACAGTGTTTATTCATATATTAGGAAAAAAAATTATTCATTCATTAACATAATATATTTTAATTGTCTTTATAAGTAATAGTATTATCATTATATAATCTCCTACTTCGAAATAAAATGTATTACGAACAGAAAATGAACAAATAAATATCATAAGCATACATTACTCTAAGTTTGTTGACAGTACATTGATAACATTGTTTTTGTTTATACTGTGTTTTTTTTAAAGAGTCACAGTAAGTACCAAAAAAACCGCTAGCTAGCGGGTGAGCATGGATTCAAATTTGCACCCAGGTAGATATTTTAAAATTTACCAGTACAAAGTAGCTCGAAAAGAAGGTACTTCTTCTTCTTCACTTCCTCTTTTACCGCTGTGGGTGTCGAGGGAGATATAAGGTTCTGTTTCTAGCTCTTCTGGCCGCCTCGACCATAGGCACATCGTGCTGTTGTAGAGTTTCTCTGATGTTATCTTTCCATCTTGTTCTTGGTCTACCTCGTGCTCTACGTCCTTCTTCTCTTTCCATGTATGCTTTGTATGGTATGGTGTCACAAGGTGTCACATTTCACTTGCTGTCTTTGTATGTAATCCAGAATTGGTTCTGTGCCGACTTGTTCTCTTATGATCTCATTCCTGATCTTATCTCTTATGGTCACTCCTACAGCCCTTCTCAGACATCTCATTTCCGTGGTTACTAATTTTCTTTTATGGTTTGTTGTGAGTAACCATTTCTGGCACTGGTAGCGCAGAGATGGAATAAATATGCTTTGAATAAGATGTCTCTTTGTGCTGATTGGGATTGTCTTATGCTGTAAGAGGGGGGCTAGCTGTCCCAATACTTGGTTTGCTTTACTGCATCTAATGTTAATTTCTTTATCCAATTTTCCACCTTCGGTAAATGTAGTTCCCAGATGTTTGAACTCAGATGCCTGTTTAATGCCTTTGCAGTCTATTGCTATGTTTAGATCTGTCTTCTTTTTTCCTATTGACATTACTTCTGTCTTTTCAGTGTTGATTCTCATATTATTTGTTTTACATTCTTCATTCATGGATGTTAGATGTTGTTGCAATTTCATGGCTGTATCTGCTATCAAGGCCTGGTCATCTGCAAAGAGTAATTCGTTGATCTTACTAACATTTTCATTCATGGGCTTGGCATTCTTGCATATACTGTTGATGTAGGTGATAAACAGCAGTGGTGATAAGACACACCCCTGTCTTACTCCAGATGTCACTGTGAATGGATGAGATGTTCCCTGATTTATTCTAACTAAACTTCTACAATCCCTGTATAAACTTTTGCACACTTCGATGAGGTGTTCGCTTACTCCATATCTTACCATTACTTTCCATAATAATTGTCTGTCGACTCTGTCAAATGCCTTCTCCTGGTCTACGAATGCCACAAATAAGTTCTTATTGTATTCAATGTTCTTTTCTATTAACTGTTTAAGTGTGAAGATTGCATCTGTGCAGCTTCTATTTCTCCGAAATCCCATCTGTTCTTCTGCCAGCTGTGGTTCTATCACTGGTCTCAGTCTTGTTTCTATTATCTTAGAAGGTACAAGCATAGGAAAGGCAGTCTTTCAGAAAAATTCTTGGCACATCATACAGACAGAGACCACATCACAAATGACAAGGTTTGCCTTATATATAACCAGCACATTGGCAACTATAAACTTCTTTTAACTACAGTGAAAAGGCGGAAAATGTAATGATATGAAAATGTAATAAGATCTAATAACATGTCAAAAATAATAATACATAGCTCAGTAGAGGGGAGGAGAAGAGGCAGACCGAGAAAGACCTGCATACAGACAACTTGGCTAATTGGACAGCCTTAGACATGCAGTCGTATCTTTTTCTTTTATAAATTAAAAAAAAAAAAAGAAATCGACTTAATTGCACTGGGTTATATCCCATCTGGTCCGGTCTCTATCCGCAGAACAGCTAGCCGTCTGCTGAGAGCGACTCACAGAGCACGAACATCGTAGCTCCGGCGATGATCTCTGGGGATCTCCGTACAAACTGCACCTGTGAACTGAACGACGCCGCCCTGAAACGAATCTCCAGAGCGTTAGGCAAACGCGTCTAATACGGAGGGAGCTGATAAGACAGTCAACATCAACTGGTGACCTAACCACACGCAGTTTTGCAGGATGATGATAATGATGAGGATGATGATGATGATAATGAGGTCTCAAAGATTGATTTTCTGAAGTACACAAACTTTAGATTAGAAAGTATTGTCAAATAGATGCCTGAGGCTGAGAGAGTTAACTTTGTGGAAGCAATATAAAACATAATCGTCGCATTTACAGGAGTTTCAAATATTTCACCTTGCACTACCTTTTACTTAATTCTACCCGTATCCCAGGAGTCGCTAAAGCTCAGTGGATAGACGCCTTTCCTGTCAGACTGAAAGTCTTGAGTTTGAATCCGCATAGTTGCGGAATATTTAATTGACCTTGGCTCCATGGTAGACCTGTAGCGTTCAAATAGATCTAAAATACTATAGTCCCCCCCCCCCCCATCCCCCCCACTAAATGCCAAATGCAATTACTAGCATAAAAGGGTTCCTTTCTGTACACACGGTTTACCTGTATCTCAGGTTTCCCTGCTGGTTTTAATGAGTGCAATAAATTGTAGACACACCTACAGATTTAGGTGGGAAAAACAATTAAGTTGACGTGTGGTTTAAATGGGCCTTACGTTTTAATGTCTCTTCCCCCCCCCCCCCCCCACCCCCTCCCCTTTGTCTCTGACATAAAGTAACTGATTGTTTTTTTAAAGTTGAGTACGCTAACTAATCCACGTGGGACTGTCGTGTGTTACCAGGGTCTTAAATGACTCACAGAATAGTAACGCTGCAACCATACTATGTATGTCGTAGGAGGCAACTAAGGGAGTTTCACAGTCCTCTAGGTACCGTGGTTCGATTTTCCAGCAGGCGATTTAGACAAAGGAAGTTCTCGTGGCTTTCGGCATGGTTATGAGAGTCACACCGTGGAAGAAACTAAATAATAAAAATAGTAGTATAGATCTACTGTCCTATTCTTCTTCTTGTTCTTGCCGTTCACCGGCTGTAAACTCCGGTAGAAAATTATAGTTGTTCGTCCACTGCTGTACTTTGATCTTGTTTCAGAACCAACGTTTTGCGTGCACATATGTTTCACAGATCTGGCTTATATGCAAGCAGCCTATTGGTTCCTCTCCTCTCAGGCAGATGTACTCCGACTTTGAAAGAAACACGCATCATTAGTCGACTTTTACATGCTCTACTTCTCTCTCTCTATCTCTCTCTCTCTCTCTCTCTCTCTCTCTCTTCTCTCTCTCTCTCTCTCTCTCTCTCTCTCTCTCTCTCTACATCTCTTTGTCTCTACATCTCTTACTCTCTATCTCTTTCTCTGTCTGGTGGATAAGTTAGAATGATGTGCTCTCATTCAAGAGACCAGGGTTTGAATCGTTGACATCCCCGTGTGGGTTCCGGACCACATTGTGGGGACACCAAGAGTAGACCCCACTGCCTCCCCAACAAGCATGTCGCAAGAGTCGACTAACTGGAGGCTTCGAAGTCGGAGTGCGTCTGCCCGAGCTGCAAGGAACAACGAACTGAACAAAATTAAGCCATTCAAACTGATGTTCACACAAAACTCAGGCCCTGTCTCAAAGCCAAAGTCCAAATGGACCAACAGCCAGATATTTCCTTCGAAACTTACACCCTGGCTTTTGCCGGGGGCCTCAATATAGGCAGGCCATAAATATGGCCAAATGTCTGAACGCGGTTTCTGTGACCTCTCCACGGTGATCCTCATCCGCATGGTGGCACTTTGTGTCATCGGGTGTTTGTCGCTTGTGTGATGTCCTGGTGGAGTGGAAAGTCAGTCAGTCAGTCAGTGTAGGCAGGGGGGTCTTTGAGCTTGAGGAATTTCGGCCGAATGGCTAGTGCTGTCGCCACGAACTGTGCATGTGAGAATTGTTTTATTGCCTCAGTCATACCTAAACCGCCCGAAAAAGTGATGCAATAAGGCTAACAAGGACATATTCTTGACAACTTATGACAGACAGTCCCTGCCGTTTTATGGCTACCTGCCTGTACACATTGTGATGCCTGATCTGTTCCTAACATCACATGTGTCGTTCTTAATGTTTGTTTAAATATCATCTTCCTTGCTGGGTGTCTAATTCACGGACGCTGGTTTCAGTGACCCATCTTCTTCCTCTCTCCTTCCCATATACCCCCCCCCCCTTTTTCCCCAACCCCTAATATTCACACATGTTCACAACAGTTGGCTAAAAGCGGTTTGCGGAAGAAGTAACAGACACGCACAAAAGCCCTAGTGGCTTCATTTATGGAGATTTCAAAAGGAAACAATTTATAACGTGGGCCAACTGTTGCAGGTAAGGTAATGCTGATACAATTGTGTGTTTTGCTTGAAGTTTTGTCTCTGAGGTAGATAAAGAGAATAACTGAGACAGGTATACCGAGGGACGAATTGACAAACATTCAAGTGACTTAACAGATGCACAGAGGGACGGTCATCTTGTATAGGTAGGTACGTAAACTAACAAATAAACAAAGAGATGTAAAAATAGGTCAACAGGCAGAATGACGGACGGACAGACAGACAGACGGACGGACGGACAGACAGACAGACAGACAGTGCATGACTATAATAACAAAGTTAGAATAGGTTTTGTGTGTTCTATATTATAACAAATGCACCAAGCTACATTACGAAACACGTTGACAGACAGACGAACTGTGCATGGCCGTGATAATATGCTACAGTATGTTTAATGTTGCTTGTTTAATAACTATGCACCAAGCAACATTACACAACACCTAGACAGACAGATAGGTGAACAGGGAATGACCATGATAATATTGTAACAAAGTTTTTATTAACTTCTGTATAAACGATTAGAGTAGGTTACATTATGCAACGGGTGTAAATCTTCCGTTTGTATATTACCGTATGTCGGACTATTATATGAAGACTTCCCCGCCTATGTTTCTTCAAGAGTCATATTCTGTGTGATAAACAAAACAAGGTAAAACCTGTATACCCCTTTCAATCTCGTGTTTTTCTTAATTACCATGCTGTTTGACGTTGGTAGTCATGACTATACACAACCTTCTGTCTCGTGTACATTTTTCAATCAACTCTGATGACTTCTATGCCATGATGTCCAACTGTCCAGCATCTTCTCTCTCGATTTCCCTCTGCCTCTCTTCCACTCCAACTTTCCCGCTGTCACGACTGTCAAATCACTATCTTCTTGTTCTTCGTCTTCTTTTCGCGTTCGCTGGCTGTCAACTCTAGCAGAAAGTGTTGGTTGTTTGCCCACCTCTAGACTTGATTTTTTTCCCAGAACCTGAGTGTTGCGTGCAATCCGTTCAACAGATCTGACTTTACATACATATTATTGGTCCCTCACCTCTCAGGCAGATGCACTCCTACTTCGAAGCATGCTCCCAAATTGTTGACTCTTACGACATGCTTGTTGCGGAGGTAGTGGGTCTATTTTTGTTTTCTAGAATTGGGTTCCGGAACCCACTCGGAGAACGCCGCTGCCTAAAAACCGCGAGAACGATTTGTTAAAACGTCCACCGCGGGG
>CAJHNH020001197.1:180000-191253 GCA_905116865.2 Candidula unifasciata
GTATCTTTCACTCAAAGTTGTAAAGCTCTGTAATTAATTAAACGCTGTCATAGCTTGTAGAAAAAGTTAAGAATAGGTTAACAGGATACGACTTGTATACTACAGAACACAACGCAGTGAGGAAATCTAGAATTCTCGTAAATATTAATTACAGTCGTCCTGTGTTTTACGACATACAGTTAACACATCTTGACAAGTCCAGCCTTTCTGTGTTTCGGTTATCTACTTGCGTGTGTGCATGCCGTGATTCCCATTGCTGTGTGAAATGTTTTTTGACACTCAGATTAAAACACCTCAGTATGGAGGGCAGACCAACAGCACCTTGTAAGTTCTACATCGCGAGGTTAAAGAATCTCAATGCTGATGGCAGTCCCAAAAAGAATTTTTGGTGCGACATTGTGAGGTTAGAGAATCACAGTGCTGAAGGCAGGATCTGAAGGATCTACATCGTGAGGTTAGAGAATCACAATGCTCACGACTGACCAACATTAGCTGACGGTTCTATATCGTGTATAGACAAGTGTACGGCCGCAGGAGTTCTCTCCCCCCGAACTTTGCCTCGGTTTGGAAAGCAATATTTACTTATTTTAAAGCCGTCTCTTCACAGGGGCCCTAATATAAACTAACGATTGAATGGGGTTTCTGGAACTTGTGCCCTGGAAAATCTCATCAGAGTGGTGGTACTTTTGTGTTAGCCAGAAATTTAAATGGGAAGATAGCCAGAGGGAGACCAAGAGAGGTAGTAATCGCAGTTCTAGTCATAGCAAAAGTGTCATCACATAACTGCTCCGTTCTCCATGCCAGCGAACTAGAGAGCATGTTATTCAATGTCCTTTGTAAACAAATTGACACAGACTGCTGTTTAAGTAAAACCAATAGCATAAACAAGCATTAAGTGCATAAGGCAGACGTCGGAAGTGCCAACACAAATAGTCCGGCACTAGAAATGCACTCTATCGTCACTGGATGCTGCAGTTTCGACCCCTCCCCCCCCCCCTTTTTTTGGGGTCCACCTAAATATACAAAAAAATATATGTTTAAAAAAAAAATTTAAGTGAGGAAAAAAAATACGGCAGATACTGAGAAATATGTATTGAACAATTTTTCTTCTTTCAGAGAACCAAAGACATACTAAATATGGGCCCGTTATATTGCATTGTATCAGTGAGTATGATGATGACGTTTGGGGTAAGGAATAACTTACAATATTAAAGTTATGAAATTAGGTTGTTTTAAAAGCTAGTTTCTAACTGGGCATTATTATACCTGGTTTTGAAGGATGATCTAAAGTCAGTGTTTAGGTGACCATTATAAATTAAGCTGAAAACGTAACACCCTAATATTATTTTGACCAGAAAACAGGACATCTCAAGAGCACGTTACCCCCCCCCCCTCCCCCCTTTTTTCCAGGCTATTTTTTTCTTAGGTCACCAGTGTGAAAGGGTTAGTTACTGCTCGACAATGGTATTAAAGCCGGAATCATTGTCTCGACGACATAAACGAAACATGTTCTTTAACTGCACTGCATGTACAGTATCTAAAGTCCACATACGCATATTGCCACCTGCAAGATGAAATGCCTGAGAAAAACCACCAACTTAACCATCCGCCATGGAGTTATTAATTATACTGTCAGTGTGAACTACATCTTGTACTTGATGCATCGATAGACAGCAGATCATCTTAGTTTGATTACTCTTTAGATCAGAAGATCAGCTACAAGAGCAAGAGCACGGTTGCTAAAACATGGACGGACAATATTACAGACACTTTACGCCATCACAAACTACTGGACGTAAATTTGCCTAGTGAAACCACACAACAGCCAGGGGCTGATAGGGTAGGTTCTGCAACGTCCTGTAAAGGATACGCAACTAACCATACGCCATCAAGGCATGACAGTGGTCAGTGCCTGCCAGCGTAAAAGTGATCGCAAATTATTCATCTCCACTTCGCTTAACGGCATACTGATGAGGATCACCCGTGGAGAGGTCTCGGAAATCCCCGTTCAGCCGTCATGCTATAATTTAGACCTGGCTATATTTAAGGCCCCCGACACAAGCCAGGGTTAGTTACACCAAATTTCGTCCTTTTGTCATTTGAAGCCCCACTCTGGCTTTTGCCAGGGGCCGCAATATAGGCAGGCCATTTATATAGCCAAATGTCTGAACGCGGTTTCTGGGACCTCTCCACGGCGATCCTCATCCACATGGTGGCACTTTGTGTCATCGGGTGTTTATCGCTTGTGTGATGTCCTGGTGGGGTAGAAATTCAGTTCAGTTCAGTTCAGTCAGGGTTTGGCTTCGAAGTAACTAAAAATTGTATACCACAAGGGGATGACTAGATAGATGTCATATAGCTGAAAATTTATTTTATTTTATGACATTTTCAGTCATCCCCATGTGGGGTGCAATTTTTTTGTTATTTGAAGCCCCACCCTTGCTTCTGCCGGGGGCCCTGAATATAGCCGGGTCATAAATATGGCCTAGCCAAAGATATGTATATAACGGCTGAAGGGGGTCTCTGGAACCTCTCCACGGGTGATATCCGCATGGTGGCACTTTGTGTAACCTGGTGTTTATCGTTCATGTAATGTAGTAGTACGGGAGTGCAGCTCATCTAGGAGAAGGAAAACTCTGATTTCAAACCACGGGCAGATGAGGCTCGCCAGCACGGGAGTGCAGCTCATCTAGGAGAAGGTAAACTCTGACTACACACCTCCACTGCCTTGTGGCCATACCCATGTTTGGGAAAGCGCTTCGGGAGTAAATCCTGAGGAAAAATCCGGAGCTGGAATCCCTAAGGCGGTTTAGCATTGTATACAGTGCTATTCCGGCAATTCCTGCCAAGTTGTACTGGTTTTTGCCTTTCCCTTGGTATCACCGGCGACGTAGAGAGGGGGTACTTGCTGCCTGGGCAACAGTCTGTACTCCAAATCAAAACGCCCTGGCCTGTGCCCTGGAGAGGTCACTCCAGCGATGCTTAACAGTTTCGACACAACACGGGAAACAGCAGTCACCGGTTAAAAGCCTTTGCTCAATTGGCGTAGAGCTAATCGCCAGGGGTTGTTTCCGACGGTGGGAGAGACCATCGTAGTCTCATTGGTACCAAACATTAGTGTGTATGACCATCAGCTGCTGGCTGTAAATGAGTTTGAGTACCTAGGCTCACGTATCTCAAGCAATCATTCTCTGGATGCAGAACTAAACAAACGCATAGGAAAGGCCTCTGCTATGTTTGCAAATCTCACAAAGAGAGTCTGGTCAAACAAAGAGCTAACTGATAATACAAAAATGAAGGTTTATGAGTCTTGTGTCCTGAACACATTACTGTACGGCTGCGAATCCTGGACTCTCTATGCTCCACAGGAAAAAAGACTGAATACCTTCCATATGCGCTGTCTGAGGCGCATCCTTGGTATATTATGGCGAGACCTTGTCTCCAACGAATGTGTGCTGACAAGAGCAAAAATACCATCAATGTATTGTATACTGAAGCAATGACGTCTGCGCTGGCTGGGACATGTCTCCCGTATGGAGGATGGTCGTATTCCAAAAGATCTCCTATATGGTGAATTGGTAACTGGGAATAGGCCTACAGGAAGGCCAATGCTGCGCTATAAAGATGTATGCAAACGTGACCTAATAGATACCAACATAGGCACAGAGACATGGGAAAAATCAGCTGTAGATCGACTACTATGGAGACAGAAAGGGAAAGATGGACTGTCACATTTTGAAAGAAAACGAACACAACGAGCTGTGGAGAGGAGGCACCGGAGAGTAAAACTGCCTCACAACGAGGGATTATCTGCTTTTGTGTGTATCCTGTGTGGCAAAGACTGCCATTCCCGCATCGGACTTTACAGTCACAGCAGATGCTGTTCCCAAAGCCAGCGGCACATCTCCATAGTCCCCCGAGACTGACGGATGCCATCATTGAATGTAGTAGTAAGGTAGAACTACCAACCTACCATTTACGACTTCAGAGTTAACACATGCACTGCTGTCTGCATTTATTTTTGTTTATGTGTTTAGTTAGCTGTCATATGGGCTGCGAAGAAGTTTTCCCCGTTTTGGTGGGCAGCGTGTGTGAAAAGACTGAGAAACACTGATCTAGAAGTTTTGAAAAGAGCTAATGCCGCAGGGAATCAACAGTGACTAGACCTGTAGTTTACAACCTTTTTTTTTTTTAGTTGTCACCCCCTTGAGTATTTGACAAGACCCCACGTCCCCCTTGAGTATATGGCTAGCTCCCACTTGAGTATATGGCTAGCTCCCCCTTGAGTATTTGACAAGACCCCACATCCCCCTTGAGTATATGGCTAGACCCCTCCACCCCTCCTGCCCCTTTTCCTCAAGTATATGGCAAGACTCCCAGGCCTCTTCCTCCTTAAGTATGTATGTGGCAAGACCCACACACCTCCCACTCCCCATCATAACAAAATGGGATTTAAAAAGAGGAGGAATGTGTTCTTAGCTCTCCTGTCAACTACGGCCGGTAGACAACATTTGACGGCCGGTTAGTCGGAGTTCTGTCCCTTGGCTGCAGTGCAATTACGGACTGGAGGCGGCACGAATAAAAAAAACACAGTGAGGTCGACATGCCTGGCAGAACCCGCGCTGCGACTCAAATTAGCAACCGCGTTCAATTACCGCTTCTTGCGACGCATTACGGAGTGGTTTAGAGGGAAAGAAACAAGTGACATAATTACTGTGTGTTGGCGATAGACAGCCTGCAGTGCCCTACTGTCATTAGACGATTAGGGTTTGGGTTAGGGGTAGGGTTTGGGTTTGGGTTAGGTTTAGGATTAGGGTTAGGGTTTAGGGCTAGGGTTAGGGTTAGGGTTTGGGTTGCGACGTTGAGTTTCTGCGAAGACGAGATGCGGCGACACTAACCGTAACGCTAACCCAAACCCTAACACTAACCCTAAACCTAACCTAAACCCTACCCCTAACCTTATCCCACCCCCTAACCATATGATGACAGCAGGTCACTACACGCTGTCTATCGCCAACACACAGTAATTATGTCATTTGATTCGTGCCGTCTCCAGTCCGTAATTGCACTGCAGCCAAGGGACAGAACTCCGACTAACCGGCCGTCAAATGTTGTCTACCGGCCGTAGTTGACAGGAGAGCCATGTTATCATATTAAATTATACTGTTAACATAAGATTACAAACTGCTCGTGAAAACAAAAACCTTAGCTTTTTGTTTTATAAATATTAAAAATATATATATTTTATTTATGAATTAGTTTAAAAAAAATAATATAACGGATTATTTCTTGTACAAATCAACACTTTTTCCAAAATCGCTTGACGCTCATTTTGCGCTTCCTCCCACCTCCCCTCCCACTCTCCTTTCCCTAGGGGGGCGCCCTCGCCTGTCAGGCTTGGGAGCACTCGATTAGGTTCTTGCCTGACGGGCCGAAATCTTGAATTCGAATCCGCATCCAGACATGTTTGTTGTTGCTGCTGTCGTTAATCTAGTTGGTGTTGATGCAGTAGCGGTAGTAGTAAAAAAATAGTAGTAGCAGCAGCAGTAACAGAATAGTAGTAGTAGTAGCAGCAGCAGAAGTAGCAGTAGGAGTGGTAGTGGTGGTGGTGGTAATAGTAGTTAGTGGCGGGGGAGAGGAGCAGCAGCAACGACAGTAGCGGCAGCAGTAATAGCAGTAGTGGAAACAGCAGTAGCAGTCAGAGAAGTGACAGCAGCAGTAGCAGCAGCATAAACAACAGAAGCAACAACAGTAACATCAGTAGTAGTAGTAGTAGTAGTAGTAGTAGTAGTAGTAGTAGTAGTAGTAGTAGTAGTAGTAGTAGTAGTAGTAGTAATAGTAGTAGTAATAGTAATAGTAGCAGCAGCAGCAGCAATAGTAGTAACAGCAATAATTATATGTTTCAGCTGACGGAAGCAGCAAAACTACCCCGCTACACCAACAGCAAACCTGCTACTGTCTGCACTCAAGCAGCTGACTGCGGGGACAGCGGTTGCTGTCTAAATGGAGTCTGCAGTCTCACGGGCCGAGTGTGGGGGGCATGCTACAAGAACGTGACACAAAATGGCGCCCAACGTCCTGCCGGAGTCTGGACTGCAACAGATCTGTGCCCTTGTGAATATACACATTACTGCTATATCAACAATATTTCTCCCCGGAACTCACACCCAAAGTATGGGAACGTGGGGTCATGTTATCCAATCATGGGCTGAACGGTAAACATACTGTTAAATATACTATGATGCAACTGTTGTATGCACACACACACACACACACACACACACACGCTCACAATAAACACACAAACGTGCAGAAAAAAATGGGGTGGGGGAGGTGGAGAAGGAGAGAGATGGTTGGCGAGACCGAGAGAGAATTATAAAAACCACAGCTGATTTCTATAAATGAAAAAAAGTGTTGGTACTTATAACAAAGTTGCTTTTAAAATGGCGCCGAAAATATCATGCCTGAAAACGCGCTGGTACTGTAGCAACAGACCAAAACTCCTTATTAAAAACTATTATGTCACTAAAAAGAACAGCGAAAGAAGCCAGATCATTAAAAAATAAAATTTCTAAGCAATCCTATTTACCGTGATTAGTTTACATCTGCCATTTATTGAATAAAAACGTGAAATAAATATGTGCTCAAATAGATTGTTTTGTAATAGATGATGATAGTGAACTATTAACAATTAGTACACAATTTAAACACTAGTTGAAGCTGCATGGATGTCGTTGTGTTGGTACATGTGTAAATGGTATAACAGGGTACTACTATGATGAAAAGACATGTGCAAGAGGGACATGAATGATACAGGTGCTGAGGTGGATGGACTCTTGGGAACAAAATGCCATGGCCCGTGTTGTGTGGAAAAAAAAAAGGGGGGGGGGGGGTACATCAGGAAGGGATTGAGAATGAAGGAAGAAACGATTGCAGAAAGAATGAGAGCTGAGCGTCTCAGAAGAGACTAAACACAAATGTTGACAACATTCGTCCTGAAATCCATTGCTATATTTTTCTTAACGCGGGCGGGTCTTGCTAGTTACACTCGCCATCGCCAAGGGATGTGAGTCGCATTTCGCCTCATAAGGCAGTATCAGTATAACACTACCGTCTGGAAAGACAAAAAGGTGTTAATCATCAAAACAGAGTGATAACTGAAACGTGTTTGTACGTTTAAAAGTGTTACCTTTCTGACATTTTAAACAACGTCAGTGAAAGCGATGGTCTAATTGTGATGGGTGATTCCAAGCATAACAATGAGTGCAAAAAGACAGATTATGAACAGCATATTCATTCAAACCTTAAGCTACCAGTGCCAAACATGGATACTATCTAAAGCCCATATACGCAAAATCACCACCTGCAAGATGTGATACCTGATAAAAGCAGCCAACCTAACCATCCGAGATCGAGTGAATAATGATACTATCATACAAATTGTGGGATCAACATCGTGTAGTAGATTCGTCGAGAAACAGCAGATCAAGTGGTTTGGCCATCTCGTTAAAATGCAGCAAGATCAAATACCATCACAAGCACTACATCTCAGAAGATGAGCTGCAAGAGCAAAAGGACGGCCGCGGAAAACATTAAAGACACTGCACCTTCACGGCATGACAATAGCCAGTAACAGCCAACGTGCACTGGATCGCAAATTATTCCTCCCCACGGCGCTTAACGGCAGAAGTGATTTATGATGATGATGATGATCAATGAAATGGTGACTTCCTGGACAACGTCTTTAAGTTTTTTTATTCGGCTGTACTTGAATTGAGTTGAGTCAAGAATTGACATCACAGCGAACGGGGCATTTCCATGCGCGCTCTGTACTCATCTTCAGCAGCCAGCGCAGAGTTCTAATACTGATGGTACCGGTCACAATCTGGTTATATGTCCGTCTTGCCTTTCCTCTGAGTGTAGTGAGCCGGCCAGACCCTCTGGTGGTGAATTGATACATGACAAGGCAGATGTGGTCAGGGCGCATTTGGAACAAGCAACGGAATCAGTAGAGATAAGAGATTATTATGGCTTTGAGAGAATCTGGGTGTAACTAGAGGGTCTGGCCAGGTCACTGCGCTCAGAGGAAGGGCAAGACGGACATATAACCAGATTGTGACCGGTACCATCAGTACGCAAGGCACCTAATGATGATAATGATGAAGGTAAATATGAACGGTAATTTCCAATTTGTGTATTTCTGTACGAAGAAACTTTGACCATGTTGGACCCCCTTCTGTGTGTGCTTTGGTCTACACACACACACACACAAAAACACACATATATATAAATATATAGTCGAGGCCTCATGGCTTTGTATAGCTTAGGGCCTCATCAATTCTAAATCCGGCCATGAAAATCACGACTGTTTGACATATGTAACAACAATTTCTATCACACATTTTGGCACAATGCAGGCACTGGGAGTTCCAGTTTAAAATAGAAAACGGTTGTAGTTAGGCAGCTAAAGGTTAACGGAATTGTGTGACAATTTTAGTGTTAGCCCCGGTTTAAATATAGACTCCCGCAAAGGTTGAATGATCTTTGAATGATGTGTCTTCGGCATCTTGATGCTTTATTGAAAAATACGATCTGGCAATAAAAGTAGAATGGTTTAGAAGTAATGTACGAGAACGAAAATGGCAGACATTGATTGATTGACAACACACTGGTATAGTGCACCAGAGACTGGTGATTACCAGAGAGCATGTGATACGGGTGTGGCAGAAGTATACGTGTTGCTTTCGCAAAGTGTTGACGTCATTTGGTTGATGTGAGTTTGAATTCATAAGTGTCGGGGAGCTACATTCTAATAGTTTCCACCCTGTGTGGGTTCCGGGACCCCAAAGTAATGGAATAAAGGGTACTTTAATTTTAATTAACCCAAACAACGGAAATCGAAAGTTAACAAGAAAGTCCGTTATTTTAGGGGCGTTTTGGTTTGAAATGAACACTGTAGCTATCATCTGGTGGGACAAACGCTCTGACAAAAAGTAAATCGTTATCAGCACTGACCGCCTCAGAGACACCGACTAATCCTAACATTAACACCCCTACAATTTTGGAATTTCATTAGAACTCTCAGACTTCGATTGTTTGGGGTGAATTAAAATTGAAGTACCGAATGAAGAATAGGCCCACAACCATCTAACAAGAATGTCCTAAAAGGAAACTAATTAGGGATGTTTCTTTAGAAGTCGAAGTGAATCAGTCTGAGATGTCAGGAACCAATAGTCTGCCTACAAATAAGATAGGGTGTAAAATGGATGTGCACACAAAACTCAAGTTTTAGAACAAGACTGAAGTCCACAAGTAGACGAACAATCAGAAATTTCCTCCGAAGTTTCCAGCCGAGCGGTGAAGGCTAAGAGAAAGAGAAGGGGGAAAAAAAGACGGGGAACGTTGGTCCGTAGAAACACTATATACAATTAAAAAAAAACTAACAGACATTATATTGATTGACACTCACAGAAACAAGTAGAAAGATAGAAGTACACAACAGTCAACGTAGAAATCGAAAACTATCATCTCCAATGCCAGGAATCGAACCTGTCACCAAAAATAACCATCCGTCTCGCTGCAGAAGCAAGTATACTGACTCACGACCAAACTATACATCGAAACTATACTTTTATATTTGTGAGGCTAGTGTGTAAATAATATATAATGCTAAGAAAACAGACGTTTTTGTTCTGTATTTATATTTATGCACTCTCTTGTTAGGGTAAATCAATATTTGTGACATACGTCATTTTATTTGTAGTGACGGTTGAACAGCAATGACGCTTAGTTCTTTGCGAAGCCCAGGTTCGAATCCTCGGTAAGGTGATTAATATTGTGAATACACTAGCTATGAGGCTCTAAATCACACAGGCTCGTAACTTCTTGTCCTCATCGTTCTAAAAGTGACAATACATACAGGCAGTGAGGACTGTTCTCTATGTCATTTTATTGTAACGACGTCAAGATGTTTGCCTTGTAACTGATATTTCTGTGCACGGGTAGGGACGGTGTTAAAGAGTGGATGGGAAAAACACAAGCGTTACAGTCGTCTAATGCGGATAAGTTAATACAGTTCATTTACCCGCCGGTGGCACATTGGGCTCATGGAGCGTAGTGGGTAATGAACAGAGGTAGGGAATTGATATATGACGAGGAATATTTTTCCTTTGGGAAAAAGCAACGGAATCAGTAGAGAAACAAGATTATTATGGCCTGGAGAGAATGAGGTACATGAGTGTAACCAGGGGTTCTGACTTGCTTACTATACTTAGAGGAAAGGCAAGACGGACATATACTCAGACTGTGACCGGTTCCATCAGTATTGAAACTCTGCGCTGGCTGCTGAAAAATTGGACGAAGCGCGCACCAGAATTCCCCGAGTGCTGTGATGTCAATTCTTGACTCAACTCTGGGCTCACGAGGCTAGACTGAAATTTTCACAGACCAATGGTTGGTAATGTGCTAAGCCGCCTTTACTTCCAAGTTTAACTGCTACCACTCAGACTGGGTCGACCTGTGAGCAAAGGTCATTTTTTTTCATGAAAAAAGTTCGACTTCTTTCGGATTTGAACCCATGACTTTCGCATCAGCAGGCGAGCGTTTAGCCGTTACATCGCGGGCTTCCATCTAACACAGACACCTTAGTCTAGTCGGGTAGAAAAGACACGTTTGACTTGTCTAGAAAAAGTATTTATTTTATCCCCACAAGCCGGCGTTTTCCATTGGCCGGCTGGAAACAACACTTTCATCCTGTCTTCTAGGGCAGGTTATTCATATGCCGCGTTAGCGCAGTCGATAGGAGGCTCGCGACTGAATCGCGACTGAATCCAGCCATGGTCGGTATTCGAAACCAGGCGGTTCCAGGGGTTCACCCAGCCTCTAGGAAATGGGTAACAGAGTTGACACTCTGGGGTTTTTATAAGGAGTAGAAAATTATAGGGAAGAGAAAAAGTTGGTAAGAAACAACAATTAGTTTATGTTAGCTTTACAAAATCGATAACAATAAACAAACAAAGGACGTTGCGGCGATTAGCCTTCATCAGCACAGACATAAAAGGACAACACAGTACATATTACACAAAAAGGCTCTAACTATGAAGTGACTACATAGGACTCTAATGTATAAAATTAACGATACTCATCTAGTGTCCCTGTCCCTGGCGAAAAATCTTCGTTCAAATGAAACGACGGTCAGCCTATATACCTCCAACGCGGCAATTAGGGGCAAAAAAAAAAAGGGGGACGGGCTGG